>CM041778.1:141819636-141837838 GCA_023374045.1 Limonium bicolor
TTAATTAGGATTAGCTAGAATAATAGTAGTAATACGCATACTCTGCAGATATTTCTGTGGCCTGCCGTTGTTTAGCTTTAGGATATAAAGTTATATCACTACTTACTAATGTCATCGGATTGAGACCTTGACAAGCACGGTCAGCATTATGGTACTTTTTTTATTTTCCATTGTTCTGTTAGGAAAATGCGGTGTTCGTTCGTTGTCAATGGAGCCATGACTCCCTATAATAACCCTACACATAGACACAGACACAGTCACACACATACCCGACCGATCACTTATTATGGTGCTTGCTTGTGGCGTTGAGTTTCTATATTCAAATCAGAAAGCAAAAAGAGAGATATGTCTGTATAATATAATCATCGCAAAAGGAGTGGTTCGTAAGAACGGAAGGTCGACGTTTTGCAATAAGAATAAAAATCTAACCTAACACCGAGCAAAAAAAAAACACACACAAACACTAAGGGGGCGTTTGTTTTGGGGTAATCAGGAAAGGGAATCGGAATGATTCCCTTTCTGCTGTTTGTTTTGCCAATTTTTCCTGTTTTCAGGAAAGGGAAAGGGAATGGGATTACCCCAGAACCCTTTTTCCTGATTCCCCACCCCCTACTAGGGAATGGGATTCCCTTTCCCCAGTACACTTTGACCGACAACATATGACCATTAACCGATGACTAATGACCATTGATCGGTGACCGGTGAATGTTGACCAGTAATTAATGGCCGTTGACCGGCAGCCGGCAACCGTTGACCATTGACCGGCGGCCGTTGACCGGTTTATTTCATTTCCCCAGCTTAAACAAACAATTGGGAAAATCAAAGGGAATTCTTTTCATTCCTCTCCATTCCTTTTCCTGATTCCATTCCGTTTCCCCCCTTTGAACCAAACGCCCCCTAAGTACGTATCCTGAAATACACACCAGAGAAACTAAAACAAACCTTACAATCACTGCTGCCAACTCGAAAGCCCAGCTTCCCTAGGATGAACTTCACCTAATTAACACACTAGCAAAAATCTAGCTAAATTTACAAAGACAATTATGTTACTTAGTTGTGCTAAGTATGTAGATGAAGATTATAATTAAGATGATTTATAGAACCCATGCATTGTTTAAAACTTCAATTTTACAACTCTTCGAAACAGCCGCAACTCCAATAATCTATAGTAAACATTGGTGAGATAAATGTTTTAATTTTTTTTATCATAAACTTCTCTCCTTCATTGAACTAGTCTAAAGGACCCCTTAGAACCTTAACGCTCCGTTTATGGACCTTATTAGTTTTTGTTAGCTTTTTTCATCAATTTCTGTGTTGATTCCACAATTTCTCCTCTATTTTATTCAAATAGTTAATTACTTTTGAAAGCTTTTTGAACAGCTGACATCAATCCCCTACTTTATTATGACAGCTACATTTGAAAGCTGATCACAAACGGACCTCTGGTTCGATCTCCTCCTAAAAAGCGCTTTTCACATGTTTACTCTACTAACTACTACTTCCTACATTCAACAATATCTGTCATTTTAGAAATTTACACACTTATTAAAGAAAAATAGAAAAATGACGCATGTAGCCCTATTTTTTCTTTTCCATCTAGTTAATAATTACTTTTGTGTTGAATAGTAGGGTTAAAAATAGAAAATAGTGTGTTAAAAAGATAGAATGACATATATTTTTAAACAAGAATCACATCATAAAATGACAGGTATTAATTAGCGGAGGAAATATGATATTTAAACAATTATAAAATAATTAATTTTGAAGAAATTATTAAAACTGTTATGAAAAGAGATAAAGTTATTTAAAAATCTGATATAAAATAGATTCAAAATAAGAAGGTCATCTAATTTACTTCTATATTATTCACTAACAATAAATAAAGTAGCAAATTACCTACAACATTTTTAACATATTAATATGTTAAATCACCTGATTTGCGCTTGAAAAATTTTCAACAACTATTAATTTATTTTGTATTAGTTGTTTTGAACTTGATTTCTTCTTCTACTAATATTAGTTATTTCTTTGAAACAAATTATTTCTAAAAGTTTGAGTACTATTATATTTTTAAATTTTATATATTTGCACTGGTATTTCACGAATTAACTTAAAAGCATGTTGATAGTTCATAAAATTTTGAAAAAACATATTGATATTTCATATTTTTTGTTTTTTAGTGTAGCTCATAAATTAATCAAATACATAATAACATTTTATAAAGTTTCTCTAAAATATTTGTTGGTCGGGAAATAAGTCTCTCTCTTCTAGTTTTTTTTATATATTTTAATTTTTTTTATTTTATTAATTTTATATGTATGAATTAAATGAGTGTTAAATAATATTTAAAAGAACATAATATCACATAAATAGTGCTACCAGCTAAATATATATATATATATATATATATATATCGGAACCATAGTGTCAACTATCAAAAAAAGGTATTATTATTTTTTATGAGTAAATTGTGTAACATCCTCAACTTAATACTGCCACAGATTATCCGTTTCTACACTATTCAAACAAATAAATTTATTTTTTAATTGTCTTCTATAAATAGAACTACTTAATAAAATATCTCAAACTTTTTTTTCATCTGGCTAATTTCAAACAAGGCTTCAGATATGTACGTTGAAGTCAAATTCGAATGATACATCCCAACCAACGTTAAGGGGTTGTTCGGTGACGACCTTAACATATGGGCACAGCATTCAAGAAGCTTTATTGCTATATGTTAGTTAAATAGTGGCTAAAATTTATAAAGCTCTTACCTTGGGACTATCACCTACACACAAAAGAGATCAATGAAAAAGCTTCCAAAACCTGCGTTTGAAATTTCTTTAATGTGATTATCGAACTCCAAAACCTGCGTTTGAAATTTCTTTAATGTGGTTATCAAACTACCCCTAAGAGTTAGTAATAAAGGCTCTTAATTCTTGAGAATTTGAACTACAAGACCTTTCTTCGAAATTAATCAAAGCTTCTCTTGTGATCATATAGTCCTTGTTCGGTTGCAATTGTTTGTGTATTATTTTTGTTGTTTTATATACATAACCTAATTTAAACCGTAATCATAGTGCTTAATTGAATACAAAATTGGGTCTGGGTTTAAAGTAATCCCACTGCCCAAAATAGAAATCAAATTAAACCATTGATCAAATGCACCTAAATAACATATCAAGGCTCTTGCTAAAATTCTTATTTGTTGCAATATATCTTACCTTTTTTTAAAAAAAATTATTTGTGCACTGTAATAAAATGGAAAAGATGGATTACAATTTTGTTTAGATGCCATTACATACAAACCTTCGTTCCAGCAGCCAAAGGCCCAAAAATGAAAGGAAAACGATTGTGAAGAGTATAAATAGTTCGTCACATCTGAGCCCTCAAAAAAAGAGAGAAAAAAAAAAGAAAGAGCTGAGATCTGACGGTCATAAATACATCTCAAGGAGAATACCGTCTCGTGTGAGAGGAATAAGACGATGAAGACCCAAACATTTGCTCAAGCACGATTACGACTCCCATTGCCGTCACTGTGTCGTCGGTACTCGACACGATCAGGCTGAAAACGTCGTCTCCTAAAGAGATTCCACCCGGAGCCAGTTTCCTTCGAATCTCCGCCACGCACCGTTTGTTGCTGTCGTACACCGAGACGCTGCGTTGCTTGTATGACCCTTCGATCTCGTACACGACATTTTTCTTTGGTGAAGAAGAAGAATTGGATGTAGTGGTGACGTGCGCCAGGGTCTTTGAATTGAGCAGATGGACATTCTTTCGAACGCAGAGCTTAGGAGGATTCCCTTTTTGATGGCCTTCGTAGATCAGCCAGCTATCGCCCAAACTCAATCTCTAAGAAAATCCGAAAGAAAAACATTTTAAATCAATACTCAAAATGTAAATTAAAAACTTCATTTCAAATTTAAACTAAAAGAGATGAACACTTGGAACTTTGTTTCAGTATTACTACCTTCCGTTCGATAGTGAGTAGAGGTTTTCCAGTAGCATCCATGAGGACGATCTCTCCCCTGTTTCCAGCGACATAATTATCAACGCGGTATACAAGATTCCCCTTCCTATCAAACACGGTGAATCCATTGCAGTTCATTAGCAGTGACTTCTTCCACACCGTTAACACCACCACATCGTCTCCTCTGAGTGATTCAGTCGTGTTCAGATTCGTGGCGGTGCTATAGGACCTGGATGTGGACTTGCTACTCTGATAGTGTTGCTTGTTGTGGCTATAGGATGGAAAGATGGAGCTCGGGAACACCTTTGTCGCCGCAGGAGACATTGTAGTTGAGATTAGCACCACAATCGAATGGAGCGAAATAGAGAGGGATGGATACTGAAGTAAAAAAGGGAAGAGAGGAGTATGAATATGATGAGTAAATGAGAAAGTTGTGCGTTTAATTTGGGTACTGCAATAGAGAGCTACTATATATATAGTATCCAAAATTTGAGTGCCAGCGATAGAGGAATAGAATCTGGTCAATTCAAAGTGGTTGGACACCACAAACAGTAACAGTCTTCGTTGCCATTGTTCTCTTTCGCTAATTTAGAAGAACATAAAACGTTCTCATATTTCCGCTCTATTTCGTTACTGTTTCCAATGTTTTCGGAAAATTATCGCACATTTATTTCTGATTATCCATGTAAACGAGTGTCAATATTCTATTCGGCCTCGTGCCTATGGGTATTTTTTAAATATTATTGTTTGAACATAAAAGCTTGTTATATCTGCCAGACCATCATCTGTGCTTTATTCCTCGATTTTATTCTTCTTCTTTTCTAACTCATACGTACTCGATCGGACTCTAACTGGAGTAACTCAAAGAGAATTCCATAGTATAATTCTATATTTAATGATTATAGAATGTACATCACATGTCATAAACATCCAATTAATGCACTCATTCCAGAAGTTTTGAGCATATCTGAATTAATGTCAATAAGAGTCAACCATGCACACTTAGAATGCGAACGAACTTATCTTCCAAAAAAAAAAAAACAAAGCAAATGAGAGAAGTGGTTTTTTACAATGCCATAGTGTCTTGTTAAACATGTTGAAGTCTATATACCCAAATTAAAGATACATACACTTTTAAGACGAAATGATACATGCTTATTTTTAAAGATTCTTTACAATATAAAGAAACAAATATATATTCTACAAAAAAAGTGGAATTGATGTTTTAAAAAGAAACATTATGCACGGAAATGATACATTAACATGAATTATTTCCCTACTTCAATATAAGATTTCTGAACCTTTAGATCTGTTTTGTTGTTTACATTCCAATATATGTCGCTCATTGTCATTTTGTTTCACATTTATCTTTTCAATTTATTTAAACATTAAACAAAATCGATAAATTAAATTTTTTCTGTTCATTTACCAGCTGTCTTAAATCAGTCGAATATGATAAAATTTGTAGTAGTGGCATCTTTCATGTGAAAATATAACAAACTCATAAAATCTCCACTGGAAAAAAACTCCACTTTTTATGGGAGAGCAGATATACAGATGGATTGATTTTAGTGGTTGGGCAGAAATCCTATGTGGTGCAACGGGTACATCTAAAAATTTTCTATACCCAAATCGCTTTCCTTTTCTTCTCATCCCGAACTGCTGGAAGCTGCGATAGAGGTTGAAACGTTTTGTCGAAGGGTTTGGGAATTACGTCTTCTGCTGATTCGGTAATTGAAATTATTGTTTGATTTCCCTTAGGAGAAAAAAGAAAAATTCCATGTTTTCATATCTCGTACACAGTTTGTTATGTTTAGATAGGTTTTTGATCTTACGGGCTTCGACATTGCATGTTATATATGATTTCTTTTTTTTGGAATGCCAGTTGTTTTCCCCCATTTACATATCTTTCAGAAAGCATAGGCTGCAAATTTTGAAGATGGGTTGAAAAGGCGGAGAGAAAACTCTCATGTGTTCAAATTCGTAAAATGAATTTACCTGCAAATAATAACACTATAAGTAGTCCCCTGCACATTAGCCCTAGTTTCATGTATTTTGCATATTCTTAGGACACTGAGAATAATTTTCTGGACTTCCTATAAAATTTATTAAACGAGATAAGAACTCGTATAAACTAGCTGTTAAATTTTTGTAGTACATGCACACACTATATGTGTTTTTTGAACATTTTAGGGAACTCTTACTCATACTCTATGCTATCTACTTTAACACCTTCTTTAATTCATGAAATTTCATCTTGTTAATTTACACCAGATTGGAAGGAAATTCCACAGTGACCATTAATTATATCCTCTGATATTCACTCCATGTCTCACTCACAAGAGATGAAATGGGAAGAAGAATTTAAATGGGGTTCAAAGAGGATGCGTAATGTTCCTTCTCAATTTCCTCATCATCAGTACTCGTCGTTTATATTTAAAGGAGTGACTTACAGACTTTATGACTGCATTGTTATGGATGACAAGGAAGCACTTGAAACATACATTGGAAAAATTGTGAGAATGTGGGAATCACCTTATAACCAAGAGAAGAAAGTAGAAGTTGTATGGTTTTATCGGCCTGTAGAGATTGCTAAATTCTTGGGTGATTATAAACCAAGTTGGAATGAGTTGTTTTTGGCTTCTGGTAAAGGTGAAGGGGTTTCTACAATAATTGATCCAGTAAGTCCTTTACCTCTCTACAACTTTCTATATTTATTAACAATAATGTATGAACTTTCAACTAACAGTTATACTTCAGCTATATGTAATATCCTTCAGTTGATACTTAAATTTTTATTTCAGGAGAACATAGTAGGAAAACGCAATGTTATATGTTTGTCTGATGACAAGAGAAATGTCCAGCCACCTCCTGAAGTTATTAGGGAAGCAACTTATTATTTCACGCATGTATTTGATGTTGGAAGTCGCAAAGTGCTGAAGACTTTTCCTAATGCTATTGACTATATTGATGGTGGGTTGGTTGAAGATTTTTCACTCTGTAATTTTAAGCTCGAATCTTACTGTGGAAACCATTTATCACCTTATAAAATGTCTGATTCATATATATATATATAAATAATTTCTGGATAGAATATATTGAGGTGGATTGCATGAATATCTGAAGAACTCCATTCGAAATCTTTGACGCAGCTTTGTTAATAGCATTTAATATATGTTCCATGAGCAAATAAATTATAATCGAGTTAATTTATGAGAATTAATTAGCTTGTTAAGCTGGAGTCTCCTTGATTTAGTGGAAGTGCGCTTTTTTTTTTTGTTACGTGTCGTGCTGACTGTTTGTTTTCTTGTTAGTGGAAGCATTTTTTAACCAGAGTAGACATCAAGAGCGTGCTAATCAAGAAGTGAAGAAACCACTCATAGGGTCCAGTTCTGGTGAGCAAATTTAAGTTACTGCATATTATTATCGTTGGAATATTGGAGTTATTAGCTTGTTAATTATCTTGCTCATCCAGTAATCCTGACGCCTTCATTTGTGATCTGATGCAGGTGGGAGACTTTTCTTCTAATTAATCAAGAGTGGCCATTTCTGTAATTACATGGAGGATGATATTAGTCTATTTATCGTTAGTGTTTACCATTTATTACCAACTATAAGGCTGTTGTTTCTGTTCTAATACAAGATCGTTTTATCTAGCTCTTTATAGTGCGGTTCGATTTGAATTTAACGGGGTCATATAGGTTGAATGTCTTAATTTCCACCCCTTGCAGCTCGTTGATGCTTGACATGAAAATTGTAAATAATGTCTCAAATGTTGGGATTGACTTTGTGAATTCAACCCTTACTACAAATTGGTGCGCACGACCTCTCATTCCCATCTTTTGTAACCAAAAACAGAGAGTTTTGGGGCAGGGCAAGGGTTTGAAATTCTCTCTACAAGGGGAACTCTCCTAGTAGAGGACCAGAACCGAGGATCTTAGTGTGAGCTGAGCTGAGCTGACTAAGAATGAGATGGAAATAAACTAAATGATAGCACTTAAATTAGACAGAGAGTTAGAGGAAAATAAGCTAGAGCAGAGTGGCTCTAACTAAGTTTGTTTGGTTTATCAGAACAAGGTCCCAAAATTTAGAGGTCTTATATTTTGAGGTTTCTATTTATTTCAAATTTGTATAATTATGTTTTAAATGATAAACTTGTGTACAATCAAATAAACAATGTTTTAATTAAATTTTTAACATTATTAAAAAAATTTATGTAGTAAAAAGATATTTATTAATTAATTAGTAAGAATTTTTTTCTATTATAATGTCCATTTAAAATCAGTACACAACTAAACTGAAAGTTATATATTCTATATTATTATAATTTAATGTATATTGGTGAAGAAGTTTCAATTGAAAATGAGAGTCGACACCTTTTTCTCTATCTCACGCCCAATCTAAGAGTGTTCTTGCTCGTGGCTGTCGCCCTTCTCCTGCTGCCTCCTCGGTCTTCTCAAAGGATAGTGAAGATTTTGTTCAAGCCCCTTCGAAGAAACCTCGTAATTCAGAGCTGTTTGGGATGGCTATCGATTCTCAAGGTACTAACCAGTAGAAAGATTCTGTGTCTTTCAAGAAGATTGTCGTGAACTCTCAGGAGCAAAACGATCCTTGGATGGAAAAGGAGTGGTTGGACTCGGTCTCTGATGATGAAGAAGAGGATATGGAGGACGACGACTGCAGATGTTCATCTGTCCACATCTCCAAGGAACAAAAGCTACGCTACAGATTTCCTTGGCCCAATGCGGTCATTGTAAAATTTCTTGGCAAGAGTTTTCCGATGAATATTCTCAATGACAGGCTCAAAAGAAGACGGAGGTTGTACGATAAGTTCACCATGGACGATCTCACAAATGGGTTCTTCAAGATAACCTTCGCAAATGATAAAGATTTGCAATTTTTCCCTACAGAGGGACGTGGCCAATCATGGACCCCTACCTCTCAGTGCGTCGATGGAGACCCAACTCTAATCCAAACACTGAGGCCTTGTCGAATCTTGAAGTTCTTGTATGTTTCCCAGACCTACCCAATGAGGAGTTCCTCAGTATTCTTGGATCGAAAGTTGGAATTGTTAAAAAAGTGGATTTGTCTATGGCGAGCTTTGGCAAGACAAGATTGGCTAGGGTCGTAGTGGAGGTGGACCTTACTAAACCTCTTCTTGCTAAATACCGCTTTCACCGGCATACGTAAAGATCGAATACGAAGGATTACACTAGGTGTGCTTCTCTTGTGGTTGTTATGGGCACAAAGATGCGCTTTATCCACACCGCGACTCAGAACAGCAGGCTACACAAAGTGAAGGTGTTCGCCTCGTTCCGAAGAAAGAGGTTGAAGAGGCCAAACATATCACTAGTGACTACGGCAAATGGATGGTCATGCTGCGCCGTAATACTGCCAAATCTTCACAAAAGAAAGGGGCTCACGGTCCGTAATCGAATCTAGGAAAGGAAGCTGAAGGCTCCCGTTTTCTTGCTCTGGCGGGGGGTGCCAGGGATCCAGTAACCAGCAATGTGTCTAGTGACATGACTCACGCTCAATCTTAGAATGGAAAGGCTCAAGGGGACCACAGTTCCAATAGATCCCAAATTAAGTCAATAGAGTATCAAGTAGCAAATGCGACAGATAGGGCTAATCTTTCGAATGAGGAGAATCCCAATCGATCCCGCCCCAATTTGGCGGTCACGTAGATGGAATCTTTGGATGTTAAATTACTATGAAGGATATATAATTCTGGAACATCAAGGGAGTCTTGAAGGTGAATTCTCACCAAGCTTTAAGGGAGTTAATTCGTATCCATCAGCCCAAGATTCTGGTGTTGGTTGAACCTAGAGTTAGCGGCATTATTGTTGAGTCTATTTGCAACAAAATTGGTTTTGATCATGTGTTTAGAGAGAAGGCGCGGTTTCAACGGCGGCATTTGGATTCTCTGGAACAACCTAGTTAAAATTCAGGTTCTGGCTTCCCAAAGTTAATTTGTGCATTGTGCGGTTGGGTTTCTGGATAATTCTTTCTTTCTCACGGCTGTTTATGCCCATCTAAACCGATCTGTAACACCCCAACTCCAAATACAATGATCGTTGCCTTAAGTCCATCTCATTCATTAACCACGCAGTAGAAAAGTTCTACTAAATTGGTGTTACCGCCGTTAGTTACCCACGTGACTAACTAGGCCTATTCTCTTACAAGTCACGGTCTGACTAACCGGATAATTTCTCGAGCATCTATACATTACAATCCATAAAACACAACTTATACCGAGTATCTCATATCCTAATACATCATACTAACATCTCATCAATTTACTAAACGAGTGTACATGCACAACTCGTGTAACAAATGTAAAAGCAACCCGAAGTACTCTACCCGCTCCTACTCTCAGGTTGAGTCCTCGTCTGGCACCTACCTGCAAAGTTTAAATCACAGGCCCCAAGGGGCTCAGCATATTGCTGGTACAGAAAACGTGCAACCCACAAGCTAACAAGGCTACACACGACTACTTGTCGTATACATGCAGTTGATTATTCATACAACAATAATAAGAAGTACAATAACCACAACACATTTATGTGAAACATTCACAACTCAAATAAATCGAACGTCGTAATGGACGCCCATTAATGAGTAAGTCAGATTGCTAACTCCTGAGGCCTGAGAATTGTTTAGTTCTCGTGTTTGACCATACCTTATAAGTGTCAACTGTTCTCTTAATAAAACTTGTTGTTCTCTAACTGAATTGTTTATTTTTGTCGGGTCAAGGTAACCCTAGCGAATGAGTTATTAGCTCCATTGGGTTAATAAACATTATTCTTAAGTTATGAGGGGGTGTAGGCTTGAGCCTCCTGCACCTCCTGAATTTGCCTCCCACCTCGAACTGTTCACTCGAGCTGGTCGGGTCTGTTTGTCGACCCTAGGCGACAAGTCGTAGACGAGCCATAAGCGGAAGACAGATCTGATACAGATGCCGACCTCCTAACCTAAACATGCATGACCGGAGTCAGTCCCGGATTCCTCTCCTCCCAAGTTCCAGTTAGTTGAAGTCTCATTGACAATTTGTTAGTTAAACCTCTCTCGGTATTAACCAACTAACAACAGGGAGTATTTATAACCTTATACAATTGTTACCAAACATAGTTAATGAACAAGCTCTGAATCAAGTCGTGTTAGTGTGCAATGGACACACAATAACAATACAGTAGATCGGTTTCATGCTTAATCTTGTTTGGTCGTATCACAATAACACATAGCACACAAACCGAGGTAGACCCCGTTAGCAAACAAGCTACAAGAATCCCATACCGTACACCGGAGATTGGCTAGCTCTTAATCCCACGTTCGCCTAATCCGCCAAACGCCTCTGACTATCTAGATCTGTAACCAGAACTAGTATTAGTATCTTGTGTCTTAGAACTAATTGGGTTCTCTTTTCAACTTAAACCTCTTCCTAGGTTAACCCGGGTATAATAGTATACCGTTAAACGAGTTTGTTCATTTAGGAGCGATTTTAAACTCAATCCTAATTCATTAACATACTAACGTCGTTAGCAGTTATTTAGTTGCACAGTTAGCAACTTTAGACTTATACGGACCTTGTATTAGGTTTTAGTATTTTTCACTATTCATCTATATTTCACTATTCATTTATACGGTCTCGTATTCTACTATTCATTTATACGGTCTCGTATTCTACTATTCACTATTCACGTATACGTCTCGTATTTTACTGTCCACGTATACATATTTACTATTCATGTATACGTATTTACTATTCATGTATACGTATTTACTATTCATGTATACATATTTACTATTCATGTATACGGGTACTATTCACATATACGGGTATTTTCCATGTATACCAAAATTTACGTATACGTCCGTATGATAACCCTCATACCCAAACATGCGGAAGCTGTCACACTTAACGACTATAGACCAATAAGCATGGTAGGATGCATTTACAAGGTGATTGCCAAGCTTTTGGCAAAAATGTTAAGTGGAATCTTACCAAGCATCATCGACGAGACACGAACTGTATTTGTGAGTGGAAGAAGTATACTAGATGGGTTGTTTATAGCAAACGAGGCTAGCAGGTGGTTGAAGAAAACAAAGAAGAGATGAGCCTTAATCAAGATTGATTTTCACAAGGCCTACGACTATGTGTCATGGGAATTCTTGAATAAGGTACTAGTTGATCACGGTTTTGGAAATTTTAATGATAGGTTGGCTCATGAAGTGCGTGACAAGTGCCAAGATCTCCATCTTGGTCAACGGGTCACTTACCAAGCCTTTTGAGCTCAAACGAGGGTTGAGACAAGGGGATCCCCCATCTCCACTATCGTTCATCATGGTTGTTGAGGCTTTGAGTTGGATGCTCCAAGGAATAATTAGTGATGGTAGCTTCAATGAGTACTAATTGGAAGGCAAGGTGTTACCCTCTCTCACTTGCAGTTTGCTGATGACACCATGTCATTTACTGAAGTGAGAAGATTACACAACTGCATCGAATGTTGATTTGTTTTGCAAGCGCAAGTGGCCTGCGGATGAACATGGGAAAAACGATGGCTTATTGCTTGAATACCACACGTGAAGAGGACGAAATGGTAGAAGAAATATTGGGGCTGCAAGGTAGGCAAGTTTCCAACTACCTACTTGGGCTTTCCCCTTGGTGTGAAAATGAAGCAAGCTGAAGCATGGAGACCGGTGATTCGTAAGGTAGAAGCAACGTTAGCAAACTAGCAGAGTAACTCTCTATCCAAAGCTGGGAGAAGCGTGTTAGTAAGATCGACAATGGAATCTATACCATTGTATTACTCTAGTCTTTTTATTATCCCGTGCAACGTACGTAAAGAACTCATTGCAATCCAAAGATGTTTCTTCTGAGTAAGGAGAAAAAACGGTTTTTAGTACCAGTAGCATGGGATAGATGTAGAGAAACAGAAGAAAGAAGAAAGACAAGCTCGATAGAGCAGAGCGGAAGAAGAGTTGGAAATCAGTTAAACTGTTGCATTCATTATCAATCGTATTCTCTCAATTTAGTACACAGTAATACTAAGCTTATATACACGTAACTTCAAGCCACTTAATACAAATCAGCTCAATTGAAGAATCAGCAGCAGTTGTCGATTGAGTTTGATGTGCTGTACCAGGCACAAATTGTACATCATCAGAAACTGATTGTACACCATCAGTGGGATTAGGCCCTGAGATATAGTCCGCTGTCTCAGGAACTGGAACAATCTCAGATGAAGTTTGTAAGTTTGGTGTGATTGGTTCAGGGTGTATTTGCGGATTTGGCACAGGAGAGGAACTGAGAAGATTAAAAGTATTGAGAGTAGGAAAAAGAGAGTGTAGATTAGGTGTTTGAGACTGTGGACTAGGTGTTTGACTGTGAGGGGTGTTTTGGGGCAAAGACTCTGAAGTATCACTTTCTTCTTCCTGGGTAAACAACTTGAATGTGGTAACATAGAGATGTCGATCAGATGAACTGTCATTTTGTGTTTTGAGATAAGGGAAAGTTTGCTCATCGAAAACTACATGTCTGGAGATAAACACCTTACGTGTCTCAGGATGATAACATCTATAACCTTTGTGTAAGTTACTGTACCCAATAAAAACACAAGGTAGAGAGCGAGGTTGGAGTTTATGTGAAGTATTATACCTCAACATAGGAAAACACCTGCAACCGAAAACTCTGATAGTTGCATACTCAGGTTCCTTCTTGAAAGCTAAACAAATGGAATTTGAAATTGCACAGAAGCAGCAGGTAATCGATTAATAAGGAATACTGCAGTCATAAAGGCTTCCACCCATAGGAACAAAGGAAGACCAGAGCTAATTAACAGTGCAAGTCCCATTTTAACAATGTGCCTGTGTTTACGTTCTGCTACTCCATTCTGTTCTGGGGTATGAGGGCAGGAAATCTGTTGGATAATACCGCATTGTTGGAGATGAGACATAAAGGTGTTATTCACAAATTCTCCACCACCATCACACCTAAAGAACTTAATCTTTTTCCCAAAATGAAGTTCTGTCATACGTTGAAACTGAACAAAAACATCATAGAAATCAGACTTCTTTTTCAGAGCATAGAACCAAGTAAACCTTGTGTAATCGTCTACAAAAATCACATAGTATTTCATTCGCTGACTCGACACAACTGGAGCAGGTCCCCACAAATCACAATGGACCTTCTCAAGAATCTCAGATGCTCTACTTTCTACATCTCTAAACGGGAGTTTACAACTTTTACTTAGCTGACAACTACTACAGACAGCTACATCTTTATTCCATGAAGAAACATCAATTTTATTCTCTGAACAAAGCAGTTTTAGAACCTTTGAGTGTGGATGTCCTAACCGTTTATGCCAGATACTATCTGTAGTCTTGCTTCCCTTTATTGCTTGAAGTGCTTGAAATGTAGATTCCTTCAGACTGTATAAATCTCCATCTTTACTGCCCTTGGCTAGTATCTTCCCTGTCAGCCGATCCTTCACAACAAACCCAGTGTCAACAAATTCAACTGAGCAGAAATTATCCTTGGTTAATTTGCTAACCGATATCAGGTTTTTTTGCAGTTCAGGAACTACAAGAACATCGTTTAGCTTCAAATCTTTCCCTACTCCTCCTGTGATCTTAGCATTTCCAGTATATCTAATCGACAATTCATTTCCGTTTCCCACAAAGACAGATTCACAGCCATTGTATGGAGTGAGAGAAGCTATTTTACCTGGTGTAGTCACCATGTGAGATGTGGCTCCAGAATCCACATAGTACGATTCATCAGGACCACAGTACGTCATTGTTGCCAGAGCTTGAGGAGTAGACACAGGTGGCTTCACAGTTTGTTGCGGATTAGTCAAGCTTGTTTTTGAGTCATAGAGCTGGTAAGAATGATCCCAACGATAAAAGCAGTTCAAGGCTGTGTGATTTGTCCTCCCGCAAATCTGACACGGATTTGAGTAGTTCTGGTAGCCTTGGTATCTGCCGCGACCACCTCCTTGTCGTCCTCTGCCTCTATTCCCGAATCTACCACCTCTTCCAAGATTCGAGACATTTTCGGACACTGCAGTGTTAGTGTTAAATGCGGCAGAGAATGTACTCCCCTGGCTTCCTTCAATTTTCACTTCTCGACCTTCATCCTCTTCTCTTGCATCGTAATCTTCCAGAGCAGATACAAACTGTTTTAGGGTTGGATATGGAGCTTTGCTCAACATAACAGATCTAAGAATCTTGTATCTTGCTCCGCACCCTTGCGCAAGCATTACTACTTTATCCTCATCAGGAACTGGTTTTCCAATGGCAGCGAGATTGTCACATACCGACTTGAACTCCTTAACGTATTCTTTCACTGACTGCGTTTCTCCTAATTTCAACGAGCGCAGTCTGTTCTTCAGTTGAAATTCCCTTTCCTTCGTCGATTGCAGAAATTCGCTCCGAAGTTCCTCCCAAATCTTGCTGGAGGAATCGCAGCCGATAGTGAGAGCGATACAATCCTCCGAAAGCGTCGCTAAGATCCAAGTTCTTACAAGAGCATCAATTTCTTTCCATTTCTTGAAATCTGGATTGTCAATCTCAGATCCTTCCTTCGTAATCTTCTTGCTTGGAGTGGACTCAGATTTAATCATCTCGTCTACACCAACAGATTCGAAGAGGTTCAACATTTGAGTCTGCCAACTCAAGAAGTTCTTTTCTCCTTGAAGCTTGATTGTCGAAATTCCAACTAGCTGGTGAAGATTGGATGACGACAATTTACAACTGTTGAATTCCATGATCATGAATGCAAGGCAATTACAGCGTAACTATTTCTCGAGCGTGTAGCTCTGATACCATGTAGAGAAACAGAAGAAAGAAGAAAGACAAGCTCGATAGAGCAGAGCGGAAGAAGAGTTGGAAATCAGTTAAACTGTTGCATTCATTATCAATCGTATTCTCTCAATTTAGTACACAGTAATACTAAGCTTATATACACGTAACTTCAAGCCACTTAATACAAATCAGCCTGGGTATTTTAGTCATTATATACACTACTCCTTACAATAGATTGATAAAACCAAAACTGAAAGGTGGCTTGGGCTTTGTGAATTTACATGTTAAAAACAGGTGCATGCTTACGAAGTGGTGGTGGCGCTTTATGAGAGACCGTCACTCTCTCTAGCGTAAAGTTGTTGTCAACATATATGGATCAGATGGTGAGCTGGAGCCTCGACAGTGTTTGGTATGGGGTGGTGCGAGCGACTAAGCTGGATGATGATGCTATATATCCAGTGCATGTTTGATGATAATATTACATATTGGATCGGTGATGGCACAACGACGGTTTTCTGGACTGATAAATGGATGGGTACGCAGACCCTAAGCACTATATTCCCACGTCTATATATGTTGAGTAACAATAAAGAAGGGAAGTAAGCAGATAAGGGAGTCTGGGACGGTGGAAGTAGGTCATGAGTTAGACAATGAAACATGAACTAAAATTGTTGTTACAGAATAAATCTTTGATGCAGGATACGGAGGACATGGTGACATGGAGTAACGCAAGTGATGGATTCTCGACAAATCAATTATACCAAAGCCTTGTGAGTATTAGCAGCGAAATAGGTGACCATGGGCTTGACTTTGGTAAATCCATATGGATCAAAGTGGCTGAACCTAGACTTGAAATACTCATGTGGTTTGTTATGCGTGGCAAGTTGTTGACTCGAGATATTTTGTTCAAGAGGGATATTATCCCAACTATACAAAGCTGGTGCCCACTATTTCGACATTGCATGGAATCAGTTACGCATATTATATTCTTCTGCGAGTTCTCGCTACAAGTGTAGAGCATGCTGATAGGGTGGTGGAGAATAAGGTTTACCTTCAAGGAAACTCCAAGTTAGATCGTTGATGAGTGGATGATGGTGCAGCTCAACAAGAAAACAAAGAAGATGTGGATGCCGACTTTATATGGTGTTTGGAGCATATGGAAGATGAGAAATGATGTGATATTTCAGGAAGAAACCCTCTCGGTTGGAAAGGTTGTAAATGATGCTAAAAGAGGTGTATGGAGAGGGACGAAAGACTGGTGGCCCGATTTCCCCATGTCATATGAGGTCTTTCTTAATTCGGTAAACTTAAGGGAGGATACGTTGTACTTGTAGATTGAGAAGTATTGTAAGCCTTTGTGTCTTGTACACTTTTTCCTCTATAGCTTTTTCCCACTGGATTTTTGCTATAGAGGTTTTAACAAGACAAACACTGGGCATGGGTAGAATGGGATGTAGAACTTGGACCCATTTCTTTATAGAACGGAGACCCTGGCGAATGGGCTAGGGTAGAATATGGAGTTGTCCACATGTCAGCATGTGATTGGGAGAAAAAAAAAGAAGAGGCGTGCGTAGACGAGTGTAGGATGAGTGTTGGAGAGAGAAATAATTTTTTTTCAAAATGTTATAACTCACAAAATATAAGTGCAAAAATAAAAAAATTATACCATTATTCATCATTTTTTGTGCTCTTCAAAACAAGATGTATCATGGATATGTTTTGGTAAACTTAAAATTTTATATTTTTAGAATGAGTATATATTAGGTATTTTTAAAGTGAATCTTACTCATTAGTAAAGTGAATTGTCTTTAATAATAAAATGAATCATATTCATTGGCAAAATGAATCTTACCCCAAACACTATAAAAACCACACAAGGAATGCTAAAAACATTGAATGCATTTTTAGGGTTTGTAGTGCAAGGTTAAGGTTCACTTTTAAAAAATACAAAGGATTAATGTTCACTTTTCTTAAACATAAGATTCACTTTTTTTAAACAAATGATTCACTTTCAATAAATAAAAATTTTATACTGTTTCCGCATAAGTTTGTGGTAGGATTAACTTTTACTAGTATTAAACAAAATATTCACTTTCTTAAACCTTTGATTCACCTTTAAAAAAACCTTTGATTCACTTTTCTTAAACCTCTGGCTCACTTTTCTTAAATTTCTTATTCACTTTAGTTAAAACAATATCTATTTACGAGAATCACTTTTCTTAAACCTCTGATTCATTTTTCTTAAGCGCATGATTCACTTTATAAAAACCTCTGATTCACATTTTTTAAAACTCTTAATCACTTTAGTTAAACAATCGATGGTTACGTGATTCACTTTGTAACATCTTGTGATTCACTTTTTAACAACTGTTGATTCACTTCTTTAAAACCTCTGATTCACACTAGTCAATGATCATAATCACTTTA
>CM041778.1:141838338-141979964 GCA_023374045.1 Limonium bicolor
AGGGTCTGGAGTGAAGCCACGTTTGGAATGGGGGGAGGAAGGGAAAGAGTTAAAATAAGCTTATAAGGTAAGATTATCTTACTTTAGGAATAGTCACTTATGACTCATCCTTATATATTTTGGGGCTGGTTAAAGGATAAGAATGAGGGGTTAAAAGGCGGCAATGGATGGTCAAATTCAAGGGCTTTGGCTGACCATTGACTAGATTAAGAACATAAGTGTTATAAAAGTACTATTCACAAACCAATGCACATATTTTGATTTTTTGAAAAACTTTGAATAGACCTTTTTAATGTGGTACATTATAGTAAATTAGTATAACAAGGTGTAATCCAGCCTAACACCTCTCAAAAACCCACATAGAAAGTCAATTTTTAAAAACGTTGCTTTAAGGAGTTTTAAAGCACAATTTGTGTTTGAACATGTTTTTGAGCTGGTTTTCTTTGAGAATGGTTTATGTGTCCTTATTAATTATAATACTTAGTAATCCCTTTGGATCCTAATTGAGGTCATACAATCTCTAGTCTATGTTTCTTAAAGCACATTTTGGCTTTACCGATCTTAAGGCAGGTTTTTGCCTGTTGAGATTTAGATTGTTCCCCAATGATATTAAGATGATTATTAGTCTTCTTAGATCATTAATAGATCATTAATTTAAGTTTTTAAGGTTAGGGGTATTTCAAACCATCTGGGACCGTTGGAATTTTATTGAGCGAAAGGACTCGTACGCGGACATCCTCACATCATGTTTGTGATCACAGCGCACCAAGAGCCACATCCCCTTGGATGTCTTCATACACTTCATCCATATACAAGTCACTGAAGATTAAGGTCTCTTAATCTACATACTTAAGTCTTCACTTAAGTTTCAGTGAATAACATTTCGAATGTAACACCATCAAGGTCGTATACCTAGAATATCTAGGTTATTTATCCTATTCGAATGTAAAGTCTACAAGAGCGGTTTTCTCGAACCATTGCTCTATTTCTAATTAAGGTTCTTAGATTGGTCGGATAATGTAATTTACGATTATCGGCTACAGTGACATTTTCTTATTACGTCTCTTATCTTAACACAAGATAATATTGCATTTGCCTTAGTTCAGTTTATGGATATGAACACTTCATATTGCATAACAATAGCAATAAATCAAAGAAACAATGTAATTTATAATCAGGCATATTATTTCACTCAATCACACAATTAATCTTATCACATATTTTCACACATCCGAACTGAGGAAACTCTCAGAGACAATTGGATCACATAACAACATACCGTTCACCAACGGTGAGTGTGCAGAAGTCCTGTCCCGGATCTGCACTCTACGCACTAGGATTGGAATACGCGTAGCACTACGTATCAATATTCTATGATCTCAATTCAATTCGGTATTTCCTAATAAATGCTAATTCCCCCGGTAATTAACCCCGTGATTAACTAGTCATTATTACTCGGGTTTTCAAGTGAGTTGGGGTTAGTTAAGTCAATGCTTTAATTCATGTATTAACGACATTGTTGTATCTCTTATGACTTAGGATTTAATCCTAAATACCTATCTTATTTATACATAGGTTTGATTATATATATAATTATATATATGTAAATCATATAGTTTTTTTACTATATGTTACTTCATTCATTGAACTTGTCTAAAGGACCCCTTAGAACCTCTTCCTTAACGCTCCGTTATGGACCTTATTAGCTTTTGTCATCAATTGCTGTGTCAATTCCATAATTTCTCCTCTGTATTATTCAAATAGCTCCTTTTGAAAGCTAACATCAATTTCAGTGCCGCTCCCAATTTCTCATCTGCTTTATTATGACAGCTGCATTTGAAAACTGATCACAAATGGATCTTCGGTTCGATCTCCTCCTAAAAAGCACTTTTCACATGTTTACTCTACTAACTACTATAATATTTAAACAATTATAAAATAATTAATTTTGAAGAAATTATTAAAATTGTTATGAAAAGAGATAAAGTTATTTCAAAACTGATATAAAATAAATTCAAAATAACGGGATCATCTAATTTACTTCTTTATTATCCACTAACAATTAATAAAGTAGCAAATTACCTTCAACTTTTTTAACATATTAATATTTTAAATCACCTTATTTGCGCATGAAAATTTTTCAACGACTATTAATTTATTTTGTATTAGTTGTTTTGAATTTGACCTCTTCTTCTACTAATATTAGTTATTTCTTTGAAATAAATTATTTCTAAAAGTTTGAGTACTATTATTTTTCCAAATTTTATATATTTGCAGTGGTATTTCACGAATTAACTAAAAGAGCATGTTGATAGTTCATAAAATTCTGAAAAAAACATATTCATATTTTATATTTTTTGTTTTTTAGTGTAGTTCATAAATTAATCAAATACATGATAACATTTTATAAAGTTTCTCTAAAATATTTGTTGTTCGGGAACGTAGTCTCTCTCTTCTAGTTTTTTATATATTTTAATTGTTTTATATTATTAATTTTATATGAATGAATTAAATAAGTGTTAAATAGTATTAACAAGAACATAATATCACATAAATATGTTATGTAAATATTCTTTAAATTCTTAATATAGTGCTACCAGCTAAATATATATCGGAACCATAGTGTCAACTAACAAAAAAGGTATTGTATTATTTTTTATGAGTAAATTGTGTAACATCCTCAACTTAATACTGCCACAGAGTTTTTAGCTGCCGCAGATTATCCGTTTCTACACTATTCAAACAAACAAATTAATTTTTAAATTGTCTTATATAAATGAATTCCTCTTAACTACAAGCTTATAGTACTACTTAATAAAATATCTCAAATTTTTTTTTTCATCTGGCTAATTTCAAACAAGGCTTCAGATATGTACGTTGGAGTCAAATTCGAATGACACATCCCAACCAACGTTAAGAGTTAGTACATAATAAAGGCTCTTAATTCTTGAGAATTTGAACTACAAGACCTTTTTTTTCAAAACTAATCAAAGCTTCTCTTGTGATCATGGTCCTTGTTCGGTTGCACTTGTTTGTTAGTATTATTTTTGCTGTTTTATACACAAAACCTAATTTAAACCGTAATCATACTATTACTATCATAGTGCTTAATTGAATACAAAATTGGTCAGGGTTTAAAGTAATCCCCCTGCCCAAAATATAAATCAAAATAAACTATTGATCAAATGCACCTAAATAACATATCAAGACTCTTGCTAACATTCTTATTTGTTGCAATATATCTTACCTTTTTTTTAAAAAAAATATTTATGCACGGTAATAAAATGGAAAAGATGGATTACAATTTTTGTTTAGATACCATAACATTACATACAAACCTTCGTTCCAGCAGCCAAAGGCCCAAAAATGAAAGATAAACGATTGTAGTTTCACATCTGAGCCCTCAAAAAAAGAGAAAAAAAGAAAGAGCTGAGATCTGACGGTCATAAATACATCTCAAGGAGAATACCGTCTCGTGTGAGAGGAATAAGACGATGAAGACCCAAACATTTGCTCAAGCACGATTACGAATCCCATTGCCGTCACTGTGTCGTTGGTACTCGACGCGATCAGGCTAAAAACATCGTCTCCTAAAGAGATTCCACCCGGCGCCTCTTTTCTTCGAATCTCCGCCACGCGCCGTTTGTTGCTGTCGTACACCGAGACGCTGCGTTACTTGTATGACCCTTCGATCTCGTACACGACATTTTTCTTTGGTGAAGAAGAGGTTCCGGTGGTGACGTGCGCCAGGGTCTTTGAATTGAGCAGATGGACATTCTTTCGAACGCAGAGCTTAAGAGGATTCCCTGTTTTATGGCCTTCGTAGATCAGCCAGCTATCGCCCAAACTCAATCTCTAAGAAAATCCAAAAGAACGACATTTTAATCAATACTCAAAATGTAAATTAAAATTGATAAATTCACTTCCAATTTAAACTGAAAGAGATGAACACTTGAACTTGTTTTCGGTATTACTACCGTCCGTTCGATAGTGAGTAGAGGTTTTCCAGTAGCATCCATGAGGACGATCTCTCCCCTTTTTCCAGCGACATAATTACTCAACTTTCAAACTGTTTCCAAATTTCTAAATGAAAAGAAAAAACTTCCATATACTTCCTTGACAGTCAAAGACGTAATTGCAATATATTCGGGAATTGAGTTTATAACCAAGTGAACATTAAGCACAGCACTGAAGAGTCCAATAGTGATCAAACAATGAGATCCCAATCGAGTGAACAAATAAAAACCAACCCTTCAGCAGTTCAGCTCAATCGTTGCTGCATAAGTATTGCCTCCAATCCTTACAAACGATACACTATACAAAATTGCTTAATGTTACACAAAAAAACGCCATTTTGTTATACTTGAATCGGCAGTTTCACCTTTTCTAATACAAGAATTTCATTCTTCCAAATCAGGAGGACATTATGGCACTGACCAAAAAGAATTATGGCATTGACCAAATTGTGGCAAATTTCCAAAGGCGGATTCGAACCTGGCAAGTGCCACCTAATATGCAGGGTTGTGTTTTGTATTTTTGTAATACTTTAAAATATCGTACTCCCTCCGTTAATTAATATCTGTCATTGTAGGTAGTGATTCTTATTCAAAACACTACTACAAAAAATATGGATGACATTTTCTTTAACCCCACTTAATATGTAGTAAATTTTTTAATATAACCACTCTATTTAGTTACACTTGTTTGTGTAGAACTATATAATAAGAGCTTATGTTAAATATAGGTACAAGTATGTATATATAAAATACAAATATCTATAATATCTCTACATCTATTATGAACACACTTATAAGTGAAGGAATTAATTTTCCACATTTTATTTGTGTATAAAATTTGAACTTAAAAGTGTGGGCATACTATAATTATGTAGTAGTGAAAATATGTGTCATTCTAGCTTTTTGACACACTTTTTACCACTTTTAACCCTACTATTCAACACAAAAGTAATTACTATCTAGATGAAAAGGTAAAAAGTAGGGGTACATGCGTCATTTTCCTACTTTCCTTAATAAGTGTGCAAGTTTCTAAAACGACAGATATTATTGAACGAAGGGAGTAGTTTATTAGATATAAGTTCAAATAACATAAATTTTATACTATTGTTCATCTTAATTCAAGCTCTTAAAAAAACCATAATGAATATGTTTTGATAAATTTTAACTTTTTTATTTTTTGTATGTACATATGTTAAAGGTTCATTGTGAATCTTAAGTTTAAGAAAAGTGAATCAAATGTTGTTAAAAAGTGAATCAGATGTCGTTAGACCCTAAAACCTACACTACAAACCCTTCAACGTTTTTAGCATTCCTATGATAGTTTTTAGGGTGTTTGGAGGATAGGGTAATCTTTTTTGGCATTAGTTCTACACTTTATATTATTGTCACTGACTTGACAGTTTTTAAGGGTTTGTGGTTTAGGGTGGGACTCGAAACCCTGCACTACAAACCATAAAAATGTCTTCTACGTTTTTTGCATTCATAGGGTGGTTTTTAGGGTGTTTGAGGGGGTAGGTTAATCTTTTTGGTATTAGTTCTACACTTTATATTGCCGTCACCGACTCCATATTTTAGGGTTTGTAGTTAAAGGTTTATTGAAAAGTGAATATTTCAATTAAGAAAAAGCAAATCACATTTTTAAATATAATGAATATTTAATTTAAGAAACGTGAATCTTATGTTTAAGAAAAATGAATCATATCACAAACATATGCAAGAATTATATGAATCCTTCGTTTAAGAAAAGTGAATATTTTGATCAAATGTTTAAGAAAAGTGAATCTTATCACAAATTTATACGAGAACAACATGAACCTTTCATTTATTTAAAAGTGAATATTTCGTTGAGGAAAAATTAACCAAATATTCAAGAAAAATGAATCTTATATGTAAGACAAGTGAACCTTCACTTAAAAGAATGTATATCCTTTGTTTTTCCAATTTTAAGAAAAGTAAATCCTAAAGAAGATTCATTTTGTTAATGTATGAGGTTCATTTTATTATTAAAGAAGATCCATTTTTGTAAATAAATAAGATTCTCTTTTAATACATAATATATACTCATTCTAAAAATATAGAATTTTAAGTTTACTAAAACATATCCATATTGTTTTGAAGAGTATGAAAAATGACGAACAATGAGATAATTTATTTTATTTTTACACTTATATTTTGTGAGTTATAACATTTTGAAAAAAAATTGTTTCTCTCTAGCTCCTTCTACATTCAGTTTAATTGAGTCAATAATGTATTAACATGTGCCACTGAAGCAATAGAAGAAGATGGAGAGCATCCTCGTTCTGTTTCCAAATAAGGATTATATTAGATTAAACCAATATACATCTTTCTGTTGTTGATTGTTGAGATTTTTCCAAGAGAAAATTTTTTAGCTCAAGCCACTGACACTATCTCAGTTCACACTACTATAAAAAGTATAGATAATGACATTTTTTTAACCCCACTTAATAAAGTGTAGCAAATTTTTTAATATAACTATTCTATATAATTATACTTGTTTGTGTAGAACTCTATAGTAGGAGCTTATGTTAAATGTAGATACAAATATGTATATCTAAAATACAAAAATCTCTAATATCTCTACATCAATTATGAAGACAGTTATAAGTGAAGGAAATTAATTTTTCACATTTATTTGTTTAGAAAGTTTGAACTTAAAAAGTGTGGGTATATACCAATTGTGTAGTAGTGTCGGTACCGTCACCGATACATGCAATTTAAGCCGGGTACTGTGATTAGAGGGAGCAATTGCATGGAGATGGAGATTCAAGTGGGCTGGAATCTTAGAAGCGATGTGGTAGCTCCCGGAGGTAGAATAATTGGTGTAGCTTCTGCCAGCTGCTTCTCCTCCTTGTTTGCTGCTACCCTCACCGCTGAATTTGTCGACGACAGCGTTTGCCCCACTGACCCATCTCTCAACAATGGTAAAACCCGGATGGGGGAGAATGGGATTTGATAGGGAAAAGTTCTAGTCAAATGGTGTTTGACCATGTCAATTCCATAACAAGGGTGTTTTCCCCGTAATTCCATGATAGGAGTACTTTTTACTTTTTGCAATGTAGGAAGCACAGAATACAAATCAGCCAGCCGACTGATTGACAATAGATGTGTGCCTCCCTTGTAACGGCTATTAATGAATAGTTTTGCCACCACATTATATATATACATATAGCGATCTTACTCAATTACATATCCTTACTCTTCTTCTCCAAACCAAACTCAAACTTTCATAAACTCACATTGCTTCTTATTCTTTTGCTTGACATAAAATTAATACAAACTATGGAAATCCCCTGTACTCTATATTATCATATAGATCTCAACTATGGAAATCATGGAGTATACTTTCATATTTCCCCTTCCTCTAGGTTTACATTCACACAGATTTCTAAATTTACCAAATTTCATCCTTCAACATTAAAAATTAATTAGATTCTGAGTTTGGAGGAGATTACGTAATTACCTCCATCGTTTATCGGAAGCTCAAGAGTAGATACCCAGTCCCTTCATTTCTTCCTCTTCAAGTCAACAACAACACTCATGTTAGGATGATGATATCGAACTTCTTGCAGAATCCCGATATCCCGAGGAACCTGGAAGTACAAGTGAAGTTCGAGCCAGCCGGGACAACTTCTATGAAGAACAACCCCATTCATTTGGATGTTGATGAACAAAGTTCAGAAGATGATCCTGAGATGGAGCCGGAAGACTTCCCTGATGGTGATGATGTTGATGATGTTGACGAAGCCGGTCCTTCGACACCAGCAGAACCTTCAACACCATACATGCCTTTTGCTTCATTCTTAACGCAGGTAGACCTACAAGCCATAAGCCAAATTCCCTCAGATGTCGACCGACGTGGTATACCCTATTGGAGGCCAGGGCAAGAGTTTGTCAAAGGTCAGGAGTTTACGAAAAAAAATGTTCTTGTTATGGCTGTCAAAGATTATCACTTGCAAAAAATGTTGATTTTCTACCACAACAAAACACCAAAAAAGTGTACGCGTTAAAGTGTCGACAAGGTGAAGAATGCAAGTTCTATTTTCGAGCATCTCTCTTGAGGATGCATTTGAATGGCGCATACGCAAGTTCACTCCTCACCCGTGTTCTCCCATCTTGAACGAGAATAATGACCTGTTCATAACCTACCATTTCATTGTCGAGGCGATGATTCCCCGAGTGAAGGAGAATCCGGCACTACAAGTGAAGACGGTTATTCAATTAATCCGCCAGGAGTATTACAGGAAAATAAGCTACAAAAAAGCTTGGTTGGGCCATGTTGAAGCCATAAGAAGAGTTTACGGGGATTGGGTCCAGTCATATACTGAATTACCCAGATACATCTTAACCATAAGACATTACATGCCTACTTCGTTTGGGGATTTGGAGTCTAATGTTGTGTTTGAGAATGAGATGTAAACCACATCAGTTAGACAATTTAAGCGTTGTTTCTGGGCATTCGGCCCACGTATAACTGCTTTCAAGTACATGAAACCCCTATTGCAAATAGATGCGACTCACCTTTACAGGAAGTACAAGGGTAAGTTACTAGTCGCTGTTGCGCAAGATGGTAATAACAAGATTATTCCCATGGCTTTCGGCTTGGTTTCCAGGGAATCCAGGGATGGCTGAAAATATTTTCTCGATCGTGTGCGTAACAAAGTTATCGGGCCACGTTGTGATGTCGCTGTAATTACTGACCGTGCCGCAGCTATAATGTCAATTATGAGGGAGGATCAATACTGGCTTCCACCATACGTAGAACATTTCTTGTGTCTCCATCACGTAGATTTGAACTTTCAAACCAGATATGGGAACAAGGAATGCAAGAAGTTTTTGATAAACACTGGTAATTATTTGTTTTATACTTCTGCTTATTTATTGTAAGTTAGTAGTAATTGTTTATGACTCTTACATTTTATTGTGTATGTTGTTAGGTTACTCATTCAGGAAGGATATTATGGATGAAAGATTGAGTCATTTAATATGTCTTCACCCCTCGATTGCTGCCTTCTTCAATGATCTCCCGGTGGAGAAATGGTCCCGTGCTTATGATGACGGTAGAAGGTGGGGTCATACAACCACCAATTTGGTTGAGTGCATGAATGGTGTGTTGAAGATGGTTCGCTTGCTGAAGGTGACAGTAATTGTGAAGAGTACACTGTATAAGCTAATTGATTAATTCTGAGATAACTTGGAAACGTATACTGCACAGAGGAATAGCGAATCAATTTTACAAGGCAAATCCTTGAAAGGGTGAACGGGAACCAAATCCTATCGAACTAGCACCGTACAGTTGTCATTGATTTGCTAGATTTGGTATTCGAGGTCGTTGACAATATGGTGATGCCACCCTAAGACGAGACAAAGGTAAATTCATCGTCCGAATCAACGAAAGACTATGTAAAGGTGGGGAGTGGCAGGCTTTTAAGTACCCCTGTTCACATGTTTTGGCGGTTTGTTCCAGCACCACACTTGATTGTAAGAACTATGTTCATAACGTTTATAGACTTGATACCATGATACAGGCATATCAGGAGAAAAAATTTGTTCCTTTAGGGAACCAAGGCAACTGGCCTTCGTACGTCGGCCTCACTATGGGCCCTGACCCAAATATGATGCGTACAGTTAGAGGACGTCCAACATATTTACGTATTCCAAATGAGATGGATGAGGCATATGAACGTGAAAGCCGAAGGTGCGGGCTATGTCGACAACGGGACATATTAGAAGAAACTGCCCAAATGCTAGTTGTGATTGAAGAAATATGTGTTGTCAATCTCTTTTTTGCTTACCAACTACTCCTGCTAAGACAGGTTGTGCCTTTAGCAAACACCCAAAAAGAATGTAATGGAATTTATTGTATTTTATTTAAATTAGGTATTTGTAGTGGTGATTTGGTGGTGCTATAACCATGGTCTTAGTTTGATCATTTAAATAATCACGTATCACTATATGTATTCGTGATTCTTAACACAAGAATAATGTTTATTGAATTATAGAAGCATCCTCATTGAAGGAAACAAACAACAACAATACCTTACTAAGGAAGAGCATCATCGCAGAGTGACTTAGATATGAAAAACTTACTTAAAACCGCTAATAATTTGTCATAGTTTGATGACCATAATTAACCATCAACCTTCGGCTCATACTCGACCAGCAGCTGAATCATACCCATGTGTTGCTTGTTGTTTATGTAGTTTTCAACCATAAGACGCACGTCTTCGTCATTTGTGATTACCATCTGGCTCCAGAAAGGCACTGGGTGAGGAAACATCATTTTTCGGAAGACAATGGACGTTGGAATGAACTTCTTATCGCCACAATCAAGGTTACACTCAACTAGGAATTTGAAATAGTTGAAGTCAAAGAAATTAGTAATCGTGAGATGGCGCGTTGTGCCGTGTTCGGTTGGTTCAAAGTAAAAATCGGAATCATCAAAGGATGGCCTGTGGTGCATATACATCATACAAGGAATAAACATTTTAGAGATACAGCTTGAATGGAGGGTGAAATGGCAATGGTTTATACATCAAAAAACTTCAATGACGGCTGAGGTATTTATGGACGTTGGAACGACCTTAGGTCGGGACTGGTAGAGTTTATATGCCTCGTACACTCTTATAGCATCTTACTTTCTCGCAGTATCTTATCTGCGCCCATACAGTGATAGCATGGTATCATGTTGCAATTTTCTAGACTCTGATTGATGGGGGGAATCGGCCAATGACATGAAGTGTCGAACGAACGAAATGCAACAATATCATTAAGTATGAAATGTAGTTGCTGTTTTACTATTTCATTCTAGTTTTTGAATAACGCAACAACGGATGTCATTGCTTACGCATGCATTTGTTTCAGAAAGATGCACACAGTGGCGAATATAGAGAACTATTGAATAATAGAAAAATCTTATTCCAATAAATGACATCCATCATTCTTTTATTACAATTACACACACATACACAAAAACAAATATCGGGTTACACAACTACATAGGCAGAGTTATTTAGTTTTTATTACGTGCTTACTGTAGGCAAGACCTGTCGGATCACTTGATACCATAACGTGGGATATCCGTGTATCATCCACCTCCATACTAACCATCATGTTCGCTGTCATCCGAATCGTAATCGTCATCATACTCTTCTGGCAAAGTTATGCCCGTTGGTGGTAACTTTGATGGGTTATCTTCCCTGAATGCAATTACAACATAGAGTTCTACTCTAAAATATATTTGATGATTGAACACGAAATGTTCAATCATTCGTTGAATGTCGACATCTTGTTTTATCTGTAAAGGCCCCCATACGGGGTGCGGCTTGGAGCATAGCAATAATCGATGAAGTATCGATTCGACTACACAATAGTAACCGTATCGCTCTTTCAATCTAGTCTCGACAACATTCTCAAACTCAGCGAATGTAATATCCATGTCGATCTCGAAATCAACATGATCAGTTGAATATGTTCTGACAAAATGCAAACCTGAATCGTTGGTAATTGGCTCAATGTTATGCAAGATAGTGCAAGGGATCTCTATTGATGAAATGTGTCGATGAAGTGCAGTATGACCTATCATATGCTGATGCAATGTAGAACTGACAATGGTTTTGGGTGGTTATTTGTGAAATGGAAAGGAACACGCATGTTGTATTTGTAGGCAGGGCAGGGGATAAGGGGGTACGTAAAGGGGAAGGGAAATCACAAAGTCATGGAGTGGGAATGGTATCGAAATCCACTTAGGGGGGGAATCTAATCTGCAGAATCATATGCGATAACATCTTCATGTAATATGTCAACAAGTGGACAAGGGATTGGATGGGGGAATGAGAATCAAATCTGTGTATGTAGAGTAGTACATTACCACAACATCTTGTAAACATACAAGATCCATAAAGTTAAACAAGTGTTTTACAATATAGTTGACAAAGTGGCTAACATAAAAAACAACTGAATTATAAAAAACTGCATTCTGGTTTTATGATTAATTACACAATAACGAGTAACTTAATTGTTTCCTGACCTTTGTCCCTCACTTCGTTGTCCTATTATATTACTTCGCATCTCGTAAGTTGACTCTTGAAGTTGGAAATCATCATCACCTGGCTCAGTAGGATCATAGATAACTAGTAATAGAATATGATCTATGAAATTATTGTACTCCATATCCGGCGAATAGATACATCAGTTCGTACATGTAAAAACTTCCACTCGTAGTCGCCTGCCAGCCTCAAATACACCATTTTCGCTATGTTTATTCTACCAAGGAGGGACTGTAGAGCACGGACTACTCGTCGTTGTAGTTCACGGAGATTATTAGGATATGGCATATTTATTTCAATGCGACTATGTCCCTCCCTTCGATCAAACTGTGCACCTTGGCGGCCGAAAGTAGCAACATAGTTAACGTGCAACTAAAAGGAAACTCCATTTGATTTTGTGAGGAAATTTTGGTGTAAGATATGAAGAATTGAATAAAGAAATTACAAAGAGTTTGATAACAGGATGTAAGGAATGATTAGGTTGGAGACTCATACCATCTTTTATAATACAAGAGTAACGGTCACTAACATTATGCACGGCTAGTTCAACCGCTAATTCAACAGCTAGTTCAACGGCTAGCTCAACGGCTAGTTTAAGTTACAAAAAATCACCAAAGATAGTACCAGCAAGCAGTTTTTCATAATTCAATGTTAGTGTATGCTGCTTACTTTGGTGAGTTTTTCGAAGCAGTAGTTGATGTCCGATGGAGCTAAATATTTGCAACAATGTTTACCTCATGTAAGACTTGACACACAAAAAGTTACATGCAAAACGGATGTCATTTACAACTTCGAATTAATCGACGAAGATAGCACCGGCAAGCAGTTTTTAATAATTCAATGTTAGTGTATGTTTCCTACTTTGGTGATTTTTTCAAAGCAGTAGTTGACGTCCAATGGAGCCAAATATTAACAAAAATGTTGTCCTCATGTAAGACCTCACACACAAAAATTTACATGCAAAACGGATGTCATTTACAACTTCGAATTAATCAACGAAGATAGCACCGGCAAGCAGTTTTTAATAATTCAATGTTCGTATATGTTGCCTACTTCGGTTATTTTTTCGAAGTAGTAGTTGATGTCCAATGGAGCTAAAATTTTGTAACAATGTTTTCCTAATGTAAGACTTGGCACACAAAAAGTTACATGCAAAATGGATGTCATTTACAACTTCGAATTAATCGACGAAGATAGCTCCGACAAGCAGTTTTTAATAATTCAATGTTAGTGTATGTTTCCTACTTCAGTGATTTTTTCGAAGCAGTAGTTGATGTCCGATGGAGCTAAATTTTTGCAAAAATGTTTTCCTCATGTAATACTTCACACATAAAAAGTTACATGCAAAACGGATGTCATTTACAACTTTGAATTAATCGACAAAGATAGCACCGGCAAGCTGTTTTTAATAATTCAATATTGGTGTATGTTGCCTACTTTGGTGATTTTTTCGAACTAGTAGTTGATGTCCGATGGAGCTATATTTTTGCAACAATTTTTTCCTCATGTAAAACTTCACACACAAAAAGTTACATGCAAAACGGATGTCATTTACAACTTTGAATTAATCGACGAAGATAGCACTGGCAAGCAGTTTTTAATAATTCAATGTTGGTGTATGTTGCCTACTTTGGTGATTTTTTCGAAGCAGTAGTTGATGTCCGATGGAGCTAAATTTTTGAAACAATGTTTTCCTCATGTAAGAATTCACACATAAAAAGTTACTTCAAAACGCATGTCATTTACAACTTTGAATTAGTCGACAAAGATAGCACAAACAAGCAGTTTTTAATAATTCAATGTTAGTGTATGTTGCCTACTTTGGTAATTTTTTCGAAGCAGTAGTTGATGTCCGATGGAGCTAAAGTTTTGCAACAATGTTTTCCTCATGTAATAATTCACACACAAAAAGTTACATGCAAAACGGATGTCATTTACAACTTCGAATTAATCGACAAAGATAGCACCGGCAAGCAGTTTTTAAAAATTTGATGTTAGTGTATGTTACCTACTTCGATGATTTTTTCGAAGCAGTAGTTGATGTCCGACGGAGCTAAATTTTTGCAACAATGTTGTCCTCATGAATGAATTTACACACAAAAAGTTACATCAAAACGCATGTCATTTACAACTTTGAATTAATCGACAAAGATAGCACATACAAGCAGTTTTTAATAATTCAATGTTAGTGTATGTTGCCTATTTCGGTGATTTTTTCGAAGCAGTAGTTGATGTCCGATGGAGCTAAAGTTTTGCAAAAATGTTTTACTCATGTAATAATTCACACACAAAAAGTTACATGCGAAACGGATGTCATTTACAACTTCGAATTAATCGACAAAGATAGCACCGACAAGCAGTTTTTAATAATTTGATGTTAGTGTATGTTGCCTACTTCGGTGATTTTTTTTGAAGCAGTAGTTGATGTCCGATGGAACTAAATTTTTGCAACAATGTTTTCCTCATGTAAGACTTCACACACAAAATTTACATGCAAAACAGATGTCATTTACAGCTTCGAATAAATCGATGAAGATAGCACCAACAAGCAGTTTTTTTAAAATTACTAAATTCCATAACAAACCAAAAGCAGTAAAGAACATAGGTTACATTAACCACATTTTTAGTTGCATTGCTTAATACATAAATAAAAAACATACATTAGTCTGGAATAAAGCACAAACTATGTAACTCCTATGGAGGAGAACCGAATGTGAAATCAGCATTATAGTTTCAAGGGTTCCTAGTCCTAGAATTTTGGCCTCTCAACCACATTCGGTTTGTCTGTGTGGTGGGTGGTGTGCTGGATTGATCAGACTGCATTTGAGAAGGCCCAATCACCTGGATGGTGTCAATAGGTGCGAACGACGGATGATCCATTGGCATCGCGGGCTGCTGTCCAGGTGCGTGCATGTTTGTCCAGTCCATCTCCTTAAGATGAAGAGAAGAAGCATCGTATGTGGTAGGGTTGGTCCAGGGTGTGGGTGCAGTGGGTGCAGTATGTGATGACCCTACCCCCACATCAAACTGTGTCCCGAAATCCGGTGGCAGCTGACCCACCATAGTATCGACAAATGAAGAGTGTACCGGAGCAGACATACCTAGTGTAAGTGTATGCGGCATATGAGGTATGACCGGACGATAGCCATCCATGTTAGGGTATTCTGCCTGTTGTGGCTCCTCTGCCTGATATGGCTGATGCTCGACCTCCATAGGTTCTACCAGACGACGCGGTCCTCTTCGTGTTTGACTGTACGGCCGCTTTCTGACTGCTCAGGGAAGAGGGTTGTTGAGGATGGCATGTGCAGGGTATTGAATGTCCATCATTTGAGGTGCCTGACTTGAGAAGTTCTGGTCAAAGTGGACTACTCTTTGGTAGTGACTGGCATCCAACGTCTGGGACACCTGGGATGCAAAATCCCTAACACCCAGGTCCGCTGGAATGCACTGCAATTGCTCCAGCATGCTTGCCTATTCATGCATGTCATCATATTTAAGTTAAGGATATATTATAAACAAAAACAACGAACACTTGAATAGACAACACTTACCGTGATCACATTCCGTCTACTTTCCTCGGTATACCAAGCCACCGAGTGCTGTCAGAATCAGACCATGTATGCATTCCTCATATCAAGTGGGACACTCCTCGGTAATTGTGCAAGTGGAATCTGATAATGCTGTCTGTCGAACCACATACATAGGTAGTCGCTGAAGATCTCCCACCACTTAGCCTCAATCCTCCCAGACCATGTAATAAAGTGAAGGTAATCACAATCAAGGGGAGGATTTGGTATTGTCTGGTCCACGCCAAACTGCCACAACACCCGATCAGCCTGATGACCTTCCACTACATTGTAGTGGATGACAAACACACGTACCGCAAATTGGTGAGGATTTGGTGATCTTTCACCATATGGTTTCCAAATCCACTACATATACACACAATAGGTTTTGTTAGACTTGTTATCAATAAATCAATAAACTCAATACAATGAATAGGGTTCTCACCTCTCTCTGTGTGGGTGGAACGTGCAGCGTGTCTAAGTAGGCACGGGCCGAGTGTGAGTCAATGTTTGTAACACCCCAACCGCTAATCCTTTCATTATCCTCTAATCGTCTCCATAATTACTCTACACGCAGCGGATACCAACATACTCCCGGCAGGTGATACAACGTCGTTAGCCAACCAATGACTAACTAGGCTCATGCTACTTACTGTAACGGTCTGAGGACTAGCACTAGTACAAAAAACGTCTATTTCGGCGCCCCTATTTCGGCGGTTGTAGATAAAACCGCCGAAATAGGGGCCCGAAATATATACCGTATGTAAAGAAGGGGTCTATTTCGGCGGTTCCTAACAAAGAACCGCCGAAATAGGCCCTTTTTAATAATAAAAAAAATTAAATAGACCTATTTCGGCGGTTCCTTACACGAAACCGCCGAAATAGGTGTTTCTATTTTTCTTTTTTTTTTAATTTAATCATCTATTTCGGCGGTTCTTGTCAGGAACCGCCGAAATAGGTCTCTTTAATTTATTTAATAATTAAAAAGGGCCTATTTCGGCGGTTCTTTGTTAGGAACCGCCGAAATAGGTCCTTTTAATTAGCCCCCCAGCCCGATTCGAAACAATTACAGATCATTAGGTCTAATTAACCCCCTCTTCTCCTCTCTGTTCAGCGGCGATTTCGAACCCACCACCGCCACCACAGCCGTCGACCGCCCGCCCTCCTCCTCCTCTTGCTTTCGCCGGTGTCGCGCCGTCGGTGTGGTCTTCGGTTGGTGTCGCCGGCCTCAATCCGCCACTCAACAGAGGCGAACAGAGGTGAGAACAAACACTCACGATTGTTTCGATTTTGTTTTATTAATTGTTAATTTGTTGTTAAAATTGATAAATTGTTGTTAAATTGTGATTGTGGATGATGATATTTATTGTGTGTGTGAAATCTTTGCTAGATTTGGTTGTTAAACTATTAAATTTATGTATGCACACAAGGTGTTCGATGAAATGTCCGAGTGAATTTTTGTGCTGTTTTTTGCCCTTCTTTTAAGTATAGTTAGGTTAGCTTATTTGGGCTAGATTTTTTATGCTTATATATGGGGTGGAACAATGTTTGAGCATTATTTGTTTAAGTATAGTTAGGTTAGCTTATTTGTCCACTTAAAATTACTTGTTAATTCACAATTCATAAGTAAATATACATTGTAAATATACATTGTTAAAGTATAGTTAGGTTAGCTTATTTCCAGAAGCGTTATACTAAAAAAAATTCTTATTGTGCTTGTTTGAATGAGCTAACGATAATGTTTATAATTTACATATTTGATTATGATATTATATTATCGTTAATACAAGAGTGTGATGCATAAGTGGTATATTGAAAATTATGGATAACATGTTAAACATGAAAAATACAATTTAGGTTGTTATGTAAGTTATAGTTTGATCTTGTCATTTATGAGTTGTTATGAACAACTTCATTCATTGGTAAAAATACTAATAAACATTCGGTAGTGTATATATATGAGTATTGTATATTCGTTAAGTTTAATATAAAATTATTATAATTGATCTGAATGTTGTTCAATCTTTATGCGTTGCCTCTGTAGAGATTGGTGTTGCTACACGCGTCTCGCACGCCCGATTGAGAAGAGGGGCTGAAAACAATTCATTTATGAACCGGTATTTTTTTTTAATTTAACTCTTCATTCTCTTCATTCACTGTAATATAATCTAACTTATCATTTTTCTCTTTTGTGTCTCTACAGATAAATACTTAAGGAGCTTCTTTACCATTTGATGGTAGATTGAAAGCGGAGCGGAGAGCAATTCATTTTCGAACCGGTAATATAATCTAACGTATCATTTTTCTCTTTTGTACTTTGTATTTGATTTCCACAAATTATTGGAATTTCGTTTGATGAATGAATTTGGTATATATTAGTTTGGTTTATGATTGAAATTTGTGTTGTTGAATAATTGGTGAATGCTTAATAATAGGCATAGTTGTGTCTTTATTTTACTTTGTATTTTATTTCCACAAATTATTAAAATTTGTTTGATGGATAAAGTTGGTATTAGTTTGATTTGTGATGGAAATTTGTGTTGATGAATGGTTGGTGAATGCTTAATAATAAGCATGGGATAGGTAAAATTATGCAAAAGTCATGCCGTTTTTTTTTAAAATCTCTTCGTAATTAATTGTTTGATGTATGTGTATATGTCTAACAATATCTAATTTTTTTTATCAGGTCCGTTATCACCTCTCTTGTTTCCCGCCTTCTTCCATTACTTTTCCTCTTTCCTCCTCTGTGCACAAGTAAGTAACTAAACCTTATTTTTTGTTTAATAAATGCAATTATGTATTTAAATATAAGTGCTAGTACATAATTTAGCTTCATTCCCTATTTGTTGATGCATTTCTTTTTTATTTATTTTTGTTGCTCCCTTGCAGAGACATATCAGAAGTGGTATTGCTGCATCTCTCGCACAGAAGCCTACCTCTCAGGCACCAGTCTCCCCTGTCCATAAATCCTTAAAAAACAAGTACGTATTCTAACTCTCGATTCTTTGTTAATCTGTAAACCGGTTTGAACTTATACAGTGGAGAATTGAAAGCGTTGATTTGATGATCTGAATTTGCAATTGGTTTTCAGTTAGCTAGTAAAGAATTGATTTATTTTAATTGTTGGTTGCTGCCATTGTTGGAATGTTTGTGGTTGTGATGACTTTGGTGAGTGCTGAATAATAAGCACGGGATGTGTACAATTATGCAAAGGTCATGCCAAATTTTTTGTAGAAGTGCAACAATTTCTTAAATTTAAAATGGTAGTTTATTTTGTGTTTGCAACCTTAGAGTTAGGCTAGACTAATTGTCAATCATCCCAGTCATGCTCCATTAGGAAATAAACATGTGCAACTTAATATAGGCCATATTCTACAAAGGATCTAACTCACACCTGTGATATGTTGCACATGTAGTATGGAGCGTGACTGGATGTATGGTGATAGAGGCGAACATTTTGACAAAATGCTGAAAGAGTTTTGCAAAGCTGCAGTGCAACACAAGGACAGGACAAAGGCGGAGAAAATTCCATGTCCTTGTGTTGATTGTGGTGTGGTTAGACATTATTCAAGCATCAACCTCGTACAACTCCATGTGAAGACCCGTGGTTTCATGCCACATTATACAAAATGGATTTTTCATGGAGAACGTGTTGAAGATAATGCTTCATCTTCCTACAGTCACGATCGGTGTAACTCAAGAACCGAGCAGACATTCGATACTACTAACGAGTCAGAACTCCCAAGCGCTTCCGGAGTCAATGTTGACAGTGAGTCGACTTATCATGATGAACAAATTGACGAGATGCTTGGTAACGTTGAGGATAACTTTGTCGACCGGCCGGATGAGTATCAAAGGTTGTTGGACGCATCCAAAACGGCGTTGTATCCTACTTGCACTAAGTACACGAAATTGACAGCTATATTGAATTTGTTCAACCTGAAGGGAAGATATGGATTGAGTGACAAAGGTTTCACGGCATTCCTCGAGCTGATTCATGATATGCTACCGGATGAGAACGGTCTCCCTACGACCACGTATGAGGCAAAGAAATGGGTGTGTCCAATGGGAGTAGAGTACAAAAAAATTCACGCGTGTCCAAACAACTGTGTGTTGTACAGGGGTGAATACGAACATCTGGACAATTGCCCAAAATGTTCGTTGTCCCGGTATAAGCATAAAGATGGTGAGTACTCCTCCGTTCAGAAAAAAAGCCCTCCAGCAAAACTTGTTTGGTATTTGCCGATTATACCCAGATTCAAACGGTTGTTTGCGAATCCGAAAGATGCAAAGAACTTACGATGGCATGCGGAGGGTAGAAAGAGTGATGAGAAACTAAGACATCCAGCAGATGGGCCTCAGTGGAGAAACATCAATAGACGGTTCAAAGAACATTTCGGACATGAAGATAGGAATCTGAGGCTTGGGTTATGTACTGATGGAATGAACCCGTACGGCACATTGAGTAGTCAACACAGTACATGGCCTGTTCTGCTAGTGATCTACAATTTGCCCTCATGGTTGTGTATGAAACGAAAGTACATCATGTTATCGCTCCTGATATCTGGTCCCAAGCAGCCAGGTAATAGCATTGATGTGTACCTTGCCCCTCTGATCGACGATCTGAAGCTATTGTGGAATGAGGGGACCGTGGTATATGATGCTTATGCAAGAGAGAATTTCACGCTCAAGGCTTTGTTGTTCTGTACCGTCAATGACTTCCCTGCGTATGGGAACTTGTCCGGTTACACGGTTAAAGGAACATTTGCATGTCCCATATGCGAGGAAGACACTTGTTCGGACCGTTTAAAACATTGTGGGAAGAATGTTTATATGTGTCATCGACGTCTTCTCCCCGAAGATCACCCTTATCGAGTAACGAAGAGAAAGTTGTTCAATGGTCAAGCCGAAACTCGTGTGGCCCGTCTACCTCTGACCTCTGAGGAAGTGTACGAAAAGGTTAAGGACATTGTAAATGTATTTGGAAACACATCAAAACCGACGAAAAACATTTGGAAAAAGTGTTCTATCTTTTGGGAACTACCTTATTGGCGTCATCTTTCTGTGAGGCACTGCTTAGACATCATGCACATTGTGAAGAACGTTGGTGAGGCAGTGAGTGGGACTTTACTCAATATACCCGGCAAAACAAAAGACGGATTGAAAATCAGAAAGGACATGCAAACCATGGGTATACGAAAGGAGTTACACCCACAAGAGAATGGGAAACGAATCTACCTACCTCCTGCATGCTACACGCTCTCAAAGGCTGAAAAGATTAGTTTCTGCAAATGTCTGTACTCGGTAAAAGTACCGTCTGGATACTCTTCAAACTGGAAGAACATTGTATCGATGAAGGATTTAAAACTTTTAGGCATGAAATCTCACGATTATCATGTACTGATGTTACATCTTCTTCCGGTCGCAATTCGAGGGATATTGCCATCTGATGTCAGAAATGCTTTAACTCGGTTATGTTTCTTTTTCAACGCTGTGTGCTCCAAGGCAATTGACGTAACCTCTCTAGATGATCTACAACGTGAAATTGTTATCACTTTATGTCAACTTGAGATGTATTTCCCACCATCTTTCTTTGATATAATGGTACATCTAATTGTGCACATCGTTCGAGAGATACAGTTCTGCGGTCCGGTATACTTACGGTACATGTACCCTTTTGAACGGTACATGGGTATTCTGAAAAGTAGAATGAAGAATAGGTATCGACCAGAGGGGAGCATTGTTGAAGCAACAGTGACTGAGGAAGTCACGGAGTTTGTGACCGATTATTTGAGTGAGGCAGAGTCTATTGGTATCCCAAAACCACGACACTATGGCAGGTTTAAGGGTAAAGGTGTTATTGGTAGAAAGATCGTGCAAGTTTCGCGTCTACTTATTCATCAAGCACATTTGTTTGTCTTACAACATCTTGAGGTTGTTGAACCTTATTTGGAAACCCATATGGTTGAGTTAAGGCATCAAAATCCTTTGAAAAACCACATTTGGCTGACAAAAGAACAAAACCGAGTTTTTATCCAATGGTTCAAAGATCATGTGTTGACATTAGCATCATCAGATCCAGAAGCTGTAAGCGAAGAGATCAGATGTTTGGCAATCGGACCTGAAACTAATATTACATCTTTTGAGGGGTATGATATTAGTGGGTATACATACTACACTGCACGCCAAGATGCCAAATCGATAAACCAGAATAGTGGGGTAAAAATTGAAGCTGCTGCCACTGAGTACCACAGCGGTAACCGATCTCAACCAGTTAGTAATTGGTATTATGGTGTCATCGAGGACATCTGGGAACTAGACTATGACATTGATTCCTTTCTGTTGTTCCGGTGCAAGTGGGTGGACAACCGACGCGGGTACCAAAATGATGGAGGGCTTACCATGGTTGATCTTTCACATTCACGTTATTACATGTTAAATGATGATCAATTTGTTCTGGGAAAGGATTGCGAGCAAGTGTGGTATGTTGAGGATCCGAAAGACTGCAGATGGTCTGTTGTTCTTCCAGGAAGAAGGCCGGTTGTAATGGAAAATGAAAATGAGGATAACGATGAAAATGGGACTGTAGAGGAAACATCCTTGTTTCCTACTGGATTACCGGATTCGATTGATGATACTGAAAACGATTTGCTCTACGCACGATCAGACCATGATGAGGGTGTTTGGGTAGAAAATATGAAATGATTTATGTTTTTGTACGTGTCAGGTAATGTTGTTAGTAGAATGTAGACTGTAATATCATCTTAACTGTTATTGTTATGCATCATAGTATTTATGTTATGAGTTTAACTGATGAAAATGCTTTATGATTTTTTTTTGCAGTGGATGATCACCCTATAGATGACCCCATTGGACGGCTTATCTCGACTGGAGAACCTGAGCCACAGCCGAATAGACCAAGTAAGCGGGTCACGAGAGGAGGAAAGAAGAAGAAGGACCAGGTAGCAGTACACGAGACTGAGGCTGGCCCTTCACAGCAGACCGAAGAGGAGTCGGTTGTGCCACCAGAGGCGAAGAAGCAGAAGAAAGAGGTGCAACACGTGGGCTGAAGGCTAACAAGGGCCCTCCTACAAAACCGGTCGACTTCAATCAATTCAACCAGCCCCATGGAAATTGGAAGAATGACTTCACCGCTTACGGTAGCCATTTGGTGAAGTCATATTGCGACATAAACCACACCTGGAAGCAAGTGCCTCAATCATTGAAGGATACTATGTTTCAGCGTCTTCAGGTAAATCTCTACATTATTACTATGATCTTTTGTGAAATAATAGAACATTTATGTTTACTTTACTAACTGAATGATCATGTACGTAGTCTCGTTTCTCCGTGGATCCCGCACTTAAAAACGATGTGCTATCAGCGATGTCGAAACAGTTCCGGGACCACAAGAATAAGTTGGCTGACAAGTACATCTACAAGATGCCTACTCCAGAAGATCCAGATGAGCCAGATCATGGTGGAGACGGTGTGAGACCACCATGGGAGGTTTACGAGGGCATAACAGAAGAGCAATGGCTACAATTTGTTGAGAGGCGTCACACACCTGAGTTCCAGGTGCACTTTATTGTCATACATACATAAATTAATCTTAATTTCTTATGTTTTTTTGTGTTCAATTTCACTTAACATGATCCCATTAATTTATGCAGGCTCTCCGTGCGAAACAACAAGCAAATGCTAAGAAGAATCTGTACCCTCACCACTTAGGTGGAAAAAGTATTGCTCAAAGGGTACCAGAATGGGAGCAAAAGGGATATCTGCCCACGGATGGCTCATTGGATGCCAGTGGCAGAAGAATGAAAGTGTGGGAGTTAAGCCACATTCCGAAGAACTCTACTCCCGAAAATCCTCAATATGATGAAGCCACGAGAGCAGTTATTGCTCAAATGGTAAGTGATATCATTTCATTTTCAGTCAAACTGTTCATTTCCTTTGTATATGAACTTATGTTAAACTAATAACTGTATTTGTGTGTTATATTAGGGTGAATTAAGCTCTCAGCTCACCCAGGGCACCTGGACCTCACAGAGGAATGATGATCCTCTTACACGCGCTCTTGGTAAGAAGGATCATCCAGGTCGTGCCATTGGGTTTGGTGGGCACGTTGGTATCCGCCAGGCATTTGGCGCACCCGGGTCCAGAATCAGCCGGGGACAGTCGATTAGCTACGAGGAGCACCTGAGAGCGATGGCTGAGATGGAGCAGAGGATTACTCAGAACGTCGACGAGAGGATCGCTCAGGCTATATCAAGGATTCAGCCACAGCAGCATGAAAGCCAAGAGGTTTCTCGACCACCAGTTGATCAGTCACCCATTCAGCAGCAGAATGCACCGGTAGTGAGAAGTAGTGTCCACTCGGCTGATCCGTTTCCCTATGCATCTCTACAGGTTAGACTTACATTTCAATTGAGTACATGACGATTATGATTTTTAACTTGATCACTAATATCATCATAGAAGAATTCTCAATTTTTATCTAAACAAGTTCCACATAACACTCAGGCACCCACTGAGTGCCATCTGTTTTTACAAATTGGAGTAGAAGAGGTCATGGTTGCATGGGGAAAACTTTTCCCCTCTCGTCCAAGTGATATTGTGCACGGTGAACCACTCCGACATTACCATGCACGAGTGCTTGTAGACGAATTTGTTGCAGAGCATGCTGACGTCGGTTTACCGGTGCCGGTCCCACAAAGACCTACCGTGCGTTCTGCACAAACTGCGACAGTGCAGTGGCCTGCACGATTGGTCAGACTCCCTGGGCAGGTATTACTCTTAACCGTTGCTATAAAACTATTGGTGTACCACCTTGCATCCATATACTTAATTAGACTAATATCATAGGATATGACCCCACCGAAGACTGATAAGGGCAAAGGAAAAAGAATTGCCACACCTGTGCAATCAAAGGCATCCACAAATTTTGTGCTTAGACCTGCTTTGGTGGAGAAGAGAATATTGGCCGGCTTGTCGACCAATATGCAGATTCTGCATTCCTCGTTGTTGGTGCTACCACCGGATAGTGATTCCCTCATTGTGGAAGATCCCGAGCGGATATTTCACTATATAGTTCAAGGAGAAGATATACATCGATTTGGATGTATATGTCCGACTTCGAGGAGTGCTTCAGGAGGGATTGGTTGAATGTGTCGATTATCAAGTCGGCCGCCATGTGAGTGACTTCTACCTTTTATATTTTGAATTCATTAATTGGTGATGAATTAGATGTTTGAATATAAAGTTAATGACTAATGATATTGCCTCATAGGTGGGTGCATGATAAGGCGATCAATGTCTATCAAGATCAAAGATTTGGATTCCTGTGTCCTGCTATGTGCAATGAAGTCCAGATGACAAGTGATCCGCAAGGCCTTATGCAATATATGACGAATGCCCTCTATGAATGTTCGAAAAGTCATTTATTATGCTGCCATATCATTCAGGGTATGATATTTGACTATTTCTATTAGTATTATCTAAAACATATAGTTTGTGTTAGTTGCTTAATGATTTCAACACATTGTGTAATTTGTGGACAGTCGACATTGGTCATTGCTTGTGCTGGTGATGGGGAAGCACCCACGAATCTTGCAATTTGACTCACTTGGTGCGGGTGCCAAGAGACCGAAGATCTCCACCGCAATACTGGGGTAATTATTTTGTTATCGTAAACAACAATTATTTTACATAACATTAACTGTTTCATAATTTGCTACTGATGCTTAAAACTATATATATTGCTGATGTATATAGTTCCATGAAAGCTGCATTAAGACTCCAGGGTATAACAATGAATAACATCCCTTGGAACACTGTCAAGGTACTCTATTAATTGATAAATTTGTGTGATAATGTTTAAACTTGTTTATAACTGTCAATATGTGTGTTTGTATAGTGTCCGATGCAGCCTGGGGGGTCAGAATGTGGATACTATGTCATGAGATTCATGAGTGACATAGTAGGAGCGGCGAACCTTTTACCAGAGCACTCGTTTAGACATGGTAACATTCTTTGAAGTTTCAGTTATGCTCTTTACATGTTGTTAGACTTGTACGTTTTAGATTAATGTTCATTTTTTTTCAAGGCTTACGAACAAGTGTTCAAAGATGGTCAGTATGATGATGCTCAATTGTTGAGATGCTTGAGGAATGGTCGGAGTTCGTCTGCACAAGTTTAATGAATTGATGATCATGAAAGATTTTTGCTAACTTTTTCGAGTATGTAAATATAACTCTGTACCTTGTGGATGTGTAATGGTAGATTTGAATTGTAATGGTGTTTTTTATTTGTATTGAAAGTGTGAAAGTAAGTGTAATTGCATTGGTTTTGTTAACTCTCAAATTGTGGTGCGTCGTTGGTATTAATTGGAGCTTTTATAACTTTTTAAATGTGTGCTGGAGCTCCCTGTATGGATGAAGCATTATTACAGTCTGATTGAATCAAATGTGGTGAATATATATATATATATAAGCTGGGATGGAAAAAAAAATATACCTATCTCGGCGGTTCTTAGAGAACAACCGCCGAGATAGGCCCCTGGGATTGACCGTGTGTGAGATTGACCATGGGTCTCTCGGCGGTTGTTCTCTAAGAACCGCCGAAATAGGTGCTCACACCTATTTCGGCGGTGCTCATTTCGGGGCGTTCACAACCGCCGAAATAGGCCCATTGGAACCGCCGAAATAGGCCTTTTTTCTACTAGTGTAGAATATACCGAGCAACATAAATACTTCCATTACATTCCCAACACTTACTTACATTCTTGGATTACCGATTATATAAAAGTATTTCAAATACATCCCACTTTTACAAGTCTACAAAAGCTATGAGTTTATACAACTACTCGTTCTCTCAAATTCACAATCCCAAAATCCAAAAGGGTGTACCACATGGTACACAACCTACTCAAAAAGGCCTAAGCCGTGTACAACTCGCTACACCATTTCCAACCCACTAACTACTTAAAACGAATTCATCATGGCCCTAACTCGACCTTCAATTCTCACGGGTACCTGCAGAATTAAAAACAGTGCCCCAAGGGGCTCAGCAAAAGCTGCATATGAAATTCGCATACCCCGCGTGCTAACGGGGTACGCCGACTACTTGGTCGCATACATGGAGTTCATTATTTCATACATGCATACATGCTTTTATAAGAAACAATACATTCACATCATAGACATACATACATTCCATTCAGCACATACAAGGAAGATAATACAAGTCAACCATTCATACTTACCGAACATGGAGATACACTTCTCCAATACATACACAATACTTGTTAGCTTCTTTATTCACCCGAGTTAATCGGGTGTACTTTACTCTTTTACTCGAGATCCTTGACTTACACCAGCCATGATCTTTACTTGGTCAATTACTTTTCTTACTTACTTACTTACTCAAGTCAAGTCGGTATGACCTCTAGGCATGAACTACAATATCCCACCACCGGGCTTTAGGGTGGCTCACTAATCCAGGTTGCTACCCATTTAAGGGGTTTGGACCATGGAAAAGATTAAGGCCAGGAATCAGATCCAACCTCTTGTATCTCCTCATCCTCACGCGTGGCCGAAGCTATATCGGACTTCTACTTATTCCAATTTACCAATTTCTCAATGTTAGAAATGTTAGTTAGTTAGGAATTAGTTAGAAGTCCTTCTTTCCTTACAATGAGTTAGTACACTACACATCAAGGCCACACATACACTTCATTCACATTCATACATTTCATGAATTATACAAACTATAGGTTCAAAGACAATACAACAAGCACAATATAATACAAGCACAAGCAAGTGCATTAAAACCCAATTTGTGCATTTATCTTATTTAGGTGATCACATAAACACACAAATCAGGTAACCACGGTAGCATACGGGGTATGAGAAAATCATACCGTTCACCGTCGTACTTGGACTCCTGTTTCCTTCAAGATTCAACTATTCGAGTCCTATAGCATACACGGAATTATACGGTTAATTATTGATCATTAACATAACCCGTTCTTTCGCTAATGTTTCCAAGCCATCCTTACTAATCCTTTACCTTATTCTTATTCATAAGACTCATTTACTTCTTATGTTTCTCAAGTGTGTTTCCTTACTTATGTTCATACTTCTAGATGAAGTTTTTAAGCATTAAAAACAGCAAGCTCCAGCACTACTTGAAGGGGCTAGAAATCGGCTGTCGTAAGGAACAACAAGGAGGTTCAAAAATCTGGAAAATTTCCAAGATGAAGGAGAGGGCTAGAAAGGAGGAACTTTGAGTTCCTTTTTACCTGAAAATGAAAAGGAGATGAAGGTGCTTCCAATGGTGGTCTTCAAGCTTCAAGAGGCACCACACCCATGGAGATGAAGTGTGAGCTTTTCTGATTTTGAAAGGGTAGAAATGTGGCCGAAGGAGAGAGGATTCCAATGGTGCAGTTTTTGAATGATTTGGACAAGGTTTGAGCTTTCAAAAATGGGAGAGAAGGAGAGTGCTGTGTGAGAGCTTCAAATCTCCATGGTTGTCGAGAGGGAGGAGGGAAATTTCAGAAGATGGAAGGAGGAGTACGGCGAGAGAGTAAGCAATGGGGAGGAGAGAGACTACACTCACCTTTTTTACTTTTCTACTTTATTTGTTTGTCTTTTATCATATAAGGAAGGAATTTAAGAGAGTGAGAGAGGGGGAGGGAACCGGCCACACTCACACACACACAAACTCTCTGATTTTTATTTACAAACTGGGGAATGTTAGTTTAGCTTTATTACACTTAACACCCCACAACTTCTCGTTTTTACATTACTCACTACCGGAACCCGTTTTTCCGGAATTTCCTCGTTTGCTTAATTTTAATTGTTCTAGACCTTTACTAATGTCTAATTATAGACATTTGATTGACTAAAATTATTACGGGTCTATTTAACCCGCTTAAATACAACTAGCACTACGGGAATCGTCCCCGGTTTCCGTGAAAAATGCGCTTTATGGTTCGTTTGTGTTCTTAATCCATTTTAAGGATCCGTTTTCTTCAGGAATCGTCCCCTCATGTTTATTTAGGTGTAATTAAGCCTCTAAAATACTTATTAGCCTAATTAATCACTATTTTAAATTTCGGGGTATTTCAATATACCCCCTTAAGGAACTTTGCCCTCAAAGTTGCTCAAGATTAATGGGTTATTATCTCTACTCATTTGGCAACTCAATTACTACAAATTACGCATTACTACCACCTTACAAGGTGTTCACAATTCATACACTGCAAGCATCACACAATCCAAGCACAATGCACAATTACCATGCATACCACTCCACAATACCATTCCACAATACACTTCACACTATCAACTGTGTCATATACCGTACAACACAAATACATTACACATTGTACAACATACCAAATACAACTAGCACTACGCTGTGCCACAAGGTGTACTACAGTACATACATACTATACGATGCTATCCCAAAGCAATGCAAAATAAAATGGCTCTACCCCCCTTAAAAGGGGTACGCCCCGTACCCTCCATTGTAACACCCCTACTATTAATACAGTCATTAACGTCCAATCTCCTTACTCATCAGATACACGCAGCGGATACCTACTTACATACATTGGGTGATACAATGCCGTTAGCCACCCACGTGACTAACAAGGCTACTACTTCTACATACAGCATCAGTCTGATGGACCGGAATCCCGAGTATTACATATCTACCATATATATTTCATACACCAATACACGCTACATTCTTCCATTCGATACAGTACTTCAAATACCATACAATATAATCCACATACCGAGTTTACTAAATCCTTATACAGATATACTACCTCTTCAAAGTTCATACGTACTCACTACGAGTCTACTTACTACCCGTTCCTCACAAACTACTTACTCCTAATTACAAGGGTGTGCCTCCGGTCTCTTCCTTGACCACATTCGCTTCGGGTACCTGCACACTAAAAAATGTCCCCCGAAGGGGTCAGCTTTCACCGAGCATGATAACCGCATGCCCCGCGTACTAGTGAGGGTACGCCGACCACTTGGTCGTATACATGCGGTTGATTTCATTCAAACATACATGCATACATGCTTTTATACATATTATTACAATACATTACGCAAGGCATACACACATACATACACTTCATTACATACAAGAGTACAACATAAACCATTCAATACGTACTTACCTTTTTCCGAATACACATACTCATTACATACACAGTATACAATACTTGTTAGCTTCATTGGTCCCCCGGGTTAATCGGTGGAGATTACTCTTTTACTCGTTACTTCATACATACGCATACATACTCATACTCATACTCATACATACTTACGGATCCATACTTGCTTACTCTTACTCTTACTCATGTTAAGTCGTCGGGACCTCCGGCCCGGGGAACTACTCGGTCCCACCACCGGGATTTACTTGGTTCACTAATCCAGGATGCTACCCACTTAAGGGATTTGGGCCGTGGACCAGCTTAAGAACCAGGAATCGGATCCAACCTCTTATGTCTCCTCATCCTCACGCGTGGCCGAAACTATATCGGACTTCTACTCATTCCGGTTTACTCACTTAAGTTAGGAGTTAGGTAGTTAGGAATTAGCAGAAGTCAACATTCAAGCCACAATAATACAATACCCATATACACTTACATATAAATACATTACAATATACAAGTACAACTACAAGTACGATACACTTCATCATCATTCATATGTTTCATGAATTATACAAACTATTGTTCAAGACAAATATCAAGAACAATGTAAACAAGCACAAGTAGGTGCAATATAGTCCGATTCATGCATTTATCTTATTAGGTGATCAAATAAGCACACAAATCGGGGTAACCAGATTAGGATACAGGGCATGAAGAAATCATACCTTTCAGCGTTGTACTTGTATCCCAACGTTCCTCCGGTATTCACAATTCAAATCCTATGATATGCATACAACCGAATAATTAATCTAACTATCATTAACTTAATTCGGTTACCCTTATGCTACCTAACTTATACTTACTAGGTCTTCACATTCCTATACTTACATTTTATTTACTTACTTTTAATTACTTAACAATGGTTTACTTACACATATATGCACGTATGTATAGGTGGGTATACATATACATACATACATATACTAACCATAGTCTTATAGTTTTTTTTGTAAGTTTTGACCCGACCGAACTTGCGACCGACCTTGCAAGTTCGGTCCGAGTCAGTAGGTTACATCGGGTGAAAATTCCAGGGCCGACCGACCTTGCAAGTCCGGTCCCAAGGTCGGTCCATTCCAGTAAGTTACTTAACGGAAAATTTTAGCCCGACCGACCTTGCAAGTCCGGTCGCAAGGTCGGTCCATTCCAGTAGCTTGCTCGACGGAAATTTTTCTGGTCGACCGAACTTGCATGTCCGGTCGCAAGTCCAGTCGATTCCAGAAGCTTTCCCGTCTTTGTAAATCTGGGCTCGACCGAACTTGCAAGTCCGGTCGCAAGTTCGGTCCGGCCCAGCATTTGCATTTTTACTTCTATTTTCAGTCCCATACTTTACCCATTGTTTCTCCAATCTTCTTACATGTAATCTCACATGTTTAGACACTACCTAGGCCCTTCAAATTGCCTTAGTTCATCCACTTTACATACTTACTAATTCTTACTTGTACCATTTCATTTCCATTCTTTACTTACTTCTCATTCTCATTCTAGCTTGTTTATACTCCTAATGACCTTTAAACATCCTTAATTAAGTCCTAATCATCTTATACTATCATTACCATTCACTTCCATATCTTATTATACATTTAAAGTACTTATTTTCACCATTTTAGGTTGGTCCGGGACCTTGTCCGGTCTTAAGTCCCGGACCACCTCATTACCAAACTCTCGGCCATTTTAAACACCCTGGTCCGGGTCCTTATACAGGGAGCAAGTCCCGGACCAGGACCTTGCTGAAGTCTCGAACGGTTTTCCATATATGGTCTGGGAGTTGTACAAGGGACCAAGTCCCGGACCCAAGCTCCAGTAAAGTCTCGGCCCTTTTTATTAGCATGGTCCGGGAGTTTGTACGGGGACCAAGTCCCGGATCCTGCTATGCATTTGACGGATTTTACATTTTCAAGGTCTGTTACATTCCAAACTTTGCCCAATTAATTCTCCATTGTTCCTACACTTAATCCCATATGTTTTAGCACCAATTAGTCACCTAAACATGTTTAAACCCATTGCTAATCCATTACCAACATCCTTTCTCTCATTCTACTGATAACTTCCCATTCTCCTCTGTTACATTTGTTTCTCTTCTACTACCTTTGTTTTCCTTCTGTTGCAGAATTGCCACACTGCTGCTACGGTTCCCTCTTCTTCCTCATTTCTATTATAGATTCTTACCACTCCCCATCAACTCTTAAGTGTTCTAGTTCCTAGGTAAAATTTGCCATAGCTTTGCCCTATAATCTTACATTCTCCTCACACTAATTCATCCAAAAATCAAATCGGTTTCAACCTGCATCAGTTTATACATATGCATTGACAGTTTACATGTATATATGCATCAGTTCACTCACGTTCACAGCAGCAGCTCATTCCTTTATGTTTTGACAAATTTCAACTTATCTACACAACTAATGTTATCAATACCATTATGCTCATCTGTTTATACGGTTACAGTAGGTTTACATTTGTTAAACAGTATACTTATACATACACACACACACATTGCTCAAGACTGAACAGAGGTAAATCTTTACCTTGTTCTTGCTTCTGTTTTGTTTTTCTTCCTTTCTTCCTTCTACCGGTTATAGTTTCTCAACAATCTAACATTACAACCCATTCATAAATACACCATTCAATACTAAAACTAACCCTAACATTGCTTAAGCTTTTAATGTATATTCTAGGGTTTAAGAGATTCATTACCTTGCAAGGGAGTAGATGAAACTTAGAGGAGTTTACGAACAAGGTTTCCACCCCTTCAAAGAAGCCAAAACCGACTGGGTACAAGAGGAACCAAACAAGGGTTTAGTTCAAATTCGTTTTGCCTTTAAGGCTAGAAAAACAATGGAGTTTCGAAGAGATTTTTACCTCAAAAGAACAAGGAGAACAAGGTGGCTCTAATGGTGGTCTTGAAACTCCAAATGGGGTATACCCATAAAACGAAATGTGTGTTTTCGAATTTTGGAAAGATAGAAACGTAGCTCTTGGTGAGAGGATTACAATGGTGTAATTTTTGTAATTTTTGGAAGAGATTTGAGTGGGTTACAAGAGGAGAGAAGGTGAGGTTTTGTGTTGTTTTTCTTATTCACCATGGAAATCGGTTGGAGGTAGAAGAAGGAGAAAAGAGAGAGTGAGGAGGGGTGTGTTCACGTGAGAGAGGGAGTGAATTGGAGGAGAGAGAGAATAAAGGTGAGGTGAGTGTTTACTTAATTATTTTTGTCTTTTGTAAATAGAGGGGAGTGTGAGGGGAGGGTCCGATCGGACACACACACACACATAACACTTTTACTTTTTTTGTTTTCAAAGTGGACACATCACTCTTTGTTATTTATGTTTCTACCTCACAACTTCCCGTTTCTGACAGTTTTTACTAATCTCTCGTTTTATTGATTTTATTGGTCCTAAAGCTTCACTAATATTTATTAATGATCATTTAGTTGACCAAAATTGTTACGAGTCTATTTGACCCGCTTAAAGTCACGTTTCCCGGTTACCTCGAAAACGCGCTTTAATGTTCATTAGTGTTTTTAATCCATTTTGAGGATCCGTTTTCTTCGGGATTTGTTCCCTCATATTTATTTAGACTTAATTAAGCCTTTAGAATCCTTATAATACGCTAACCGAGGTCTCATACCTCCTATGGTTATTTAACGCTTATTTAGCGTCTTTCGCTTTTAAAGCGCTTCTTTATTTCTTTTGGATTTATTTTCCCTTACAAATACTTCTTAACCATTATTAGGCTCTTAAATACCTATTAGGATAATTTAATCACCATATTTAAGGTCGGCGTATTTCATCCATACTCTACGGATACTAGACAATCTAGTCTACAAATACCTGCGGGTACTTCGCCTTCATGGCATCCTCTAGTTCCCAAGGTGCTTCCTCGACATCGTGGTTAGACCACAAGACCTTCACCATTCGTACATATTTATGGCGAGTGTCTCTAGTCTTCGTATCAAGGATTCTCAGTGGAGTCTCGACATATCTCATCGTCGGCTCTAGGGATAGTTATTTAGGTTCTAATACATGAGAAGGATCGGCTATGTATTTCTTGAGTTGTGATACATGAAAGACATCATGAACACGCCCCAATTCTTCAGGTAATGCTAGCCTATAAGCCACAGCTCCAATCCTCTTAGTAATCTTGTACGGGCCTACAAACTTCGGGCTCAGCTTGCCCTTCTGGCCAAATCGGAGTACGCCCTTCATAGGTGAAACACGCAAGAACACTTGGGCTGCTTTCATGTTTGCTCGGATTTGTTTAACTTCGGTTGTACTTGCTCAAGATACTCCGGTCCAATAATGACCGCTTCGCTCAACTCATCCCAACACAACGGGGTACGGCAGGGTCTACCATACAAAGCTTGGAATGGCGACATCGTGATCGATGCGTGATAACTATTATTATAAGAGAACTCGATCAGATGAAGCTTATCAATCCAGCTCCCCTGGAAGTCTAAGGCACATGCTCTAAGCATGTCCTCGAGTGTCTGGATGGTCCTTTCTGTCTAACCATCGGTCTGTGGATGGAAGGCGGTGCTAAGCTTCAGCTTGGTACCCAGCGCTTCCCGTGTCACTCTCCAGTATCTCGAAAGAAATCTGGTATCGTGGTTAGATACAATGGTTTTCGGGACTCCGTGGTGCCGAATGATCTCCTTGTCGAATAGCTCAGCGAGCTTTGCCACCTTCCAGGTGTCCTTCATCGGTATGAAGTGGGCAACCTTGGTGAGGCGATCGACTACTACCCAGATCATGTTGAGTCCTCCCCTGGCAGGTGGGAGTCCTACAACAAAATCCATGGAGATATCATGAAATTTCCACTCCGAAATTGGCATAGATTGCACCATTCTGCCCGGTCTTTGGTGCTCGAACTTCACTTTCTGGTAAGTGAGACACCTCAGAACAGACTCAGTCACATCGTATTTCATCCCGACCACCAGAAATACCTCTTCATGTCTTTGTACATCTTGGAGGCTCCTGGATGGACAGACAATGTAGAACAGTGTGACTCTCGCAGAATGTGATCCCTTAGCTCAGCACTGCTTCGAGGAACGCAATAATCGCATCAGCCGATCAGACCATCTTCATGCAATTTGAAGTCATACTTCCGTTTTTCGAATGTGCCCTCCGTGATTTTCTGTCTGATCTCTGTCAAGTAAGGGTCGCTCAACTGAGTGTCTCACACCTCATCAACCAAGCTAGTAGAAGTAAGTAGCGAATGGAGTGAGTGTGCTCGACAGCTCAGGGCGTCGGCTACAATGTTTGCCTTCCCTTCTTTATACTGAAGGTCGAGTCGAATCAGATAGGAATTCCATCCACCTCTCTGTCTAGATTCAATTCTTTCTGTGTGAAGACGTACTGGAGGATCTTATGATCAGAATAAATGATGATGCTTACCCCGTATAGATAATGTTGCTAACATAGATTTTAGTAGGAAAAACTAAATACAAAATGGATAAAATACTAAACTAAACCTACAACTCTACTACTGGGCAGCAAAATAAACCCGTCGGATATTTTGTATATTACGACCGAGAGTATCGAACCCAGGGACTTATAGAAAACTAGTCCTAATCCTAATAACCTATTCTATAATAAGGGGGGGGGGGAATGTGAATACTTTCTAACCCTAATTAGAACTAACTAAACTAAGTGATATTACAAGGATATTATTCTTGCTTCAGAGCTTAAAACCATCTAAGTATCATATGAACTCGCAACATAAACACAAGCCTTTGAATAACCAACATTGAATGCGCCGGTGTCCTGCCGGACACCAAATGCACGGCATATTCAAAGACGTTGAATAGCCGGACATCTTATACCCGGCAGTGCATCCGGCATAGTCAATATGCATATTCTTATTCCAGTTCCGAGAAGAAAACAGAAGACTCACTACCCATTAACAATTTGAGCATATGTCATGCCACGAAATGAACAAGGTAATGGGAAAGATGGGTTAATCCTCACTCTTACTACTAACTCTTAATTCATAAGAGAGTAGAAGATCATTAAGAGAGTCTAACCTATTTTACTTTTAGATATATCCACCACAAGTAAAATTTGCATGAAGAGAATAAAGATCAACCAATTCTCCTTCAATAAGATCCTTACTCTTAATAACTTGAAATTATATTAAGAAAGACACATTGTTTTACAAAGAGTTTCATTCCCTAACCAAAGAATAACAAGGAATTCCTACTCCACCAACCACACAAATCGAGAGAGAAATACACAGGGATAAGAATTGGATGTAGCCTTAACCCGCCATGGATTCTTCTCTTCACGTGGAAAGTTGCATAGAACTTCCTTGGACACCAACACCTTGGAATGAGGCGGAAATGGAGTAATGAATGGAGTGTAATATGATGTTGAAGTTTGTTGAAAAGTGTAGCCCCTCGTCCTATTTATAGGCATCACATTCTTCTCGTGCCAGATGTGATGCCGTGCAAATTATATCCGGCATATAATAACCACGTGCCCAACTGCTAACGGTCGAAACCGCCGAATCTGCGCGAAAAGGTACCTGTGCCGGACAGGATGTCCGGCGCCATACCCGGCATAGGTTGGATTGGCAACGGTCATTAACTGCCATCGTCTAGTCAACCGAGGCGACTTTTCTCGTGTATGCCGGATTGGATATACCCGGCAACGTACCCGGCATAGAGTGCTTTTCTGCTCCACGCTTGTGTCGTGCAGGTATGATCCGGCCTTATGTCCGGCATTGAGGTTAGAAATGTCTCCTTGTATGGAAAAACATATAAAAACATCAATCTGAACAAATAATAGACTTAATACATAATATAGCATAAATATTAATTATTATAACCTTAATTTGGCTAATAATCTTATAATTAAGTATACTAAAACATGATAAGTCTGAGGCTTATCAAGGCCCTACACTTACCTTTTGCTAGTCCTCGAGCAAACAAGATTAGAAAGGAATAAATACTTATGCACAAAACAGATAAACTTTAGAATGACAATTAGATAATATTCCTAACCATATGACTCTAATTCATAATATCACTTAATCATCCTTATTCCACCAGAAACATACTAATGGGTATAAAATAAACAATTTCAAAACCGATCAAAAACTTTCGGGCTATTTTGCATAAGGGATGTGTAATCTCTCCTTTTTCCGGTTTCCATCATTCAGCTCTATTTTTCAAGAGTTTCTGAATGTGGCCAAGACACTCATAAATAGTTTTTATGTGTTCAGCCCTATTTTGCAAGGGTTTCTGAATCAACCATGATTTTTCATTGAATAACGGGGAATTTAGGAGGAAAACAAAAGGAAAAACTCTCGTTTGTTTCTCTTATTTTGAGGCAATTTTTGCAACCTCATAATGCTTCATTTTTTCAAAAGAAGATTCTTCTTCTTTTTTTCTTTTTGAAGCTTCTTTGTTTTCTCTTTTTTTACATAATCCCTATTTGAGATATTCACCCAAAAGAATTCTCACCATCTTGGAAAAGAAAAGAAAATATTACCCATAAGTAAATCTGAGATAGAAATGGGAGTAAGGTCATATACTCATGTAACAAAGAGAATCAAGAAGTTAAAAACAAGAATCTACAAGTCATTAGAAAGGTTACCTCTTGAGAGAACAAGCTTTAATCCTTTTCTACTCTTACTTTGCCAATGACATGCAAAAGCTTAGTAGAACATTGATGAAATCTCAGCTTATTATTTAGATACTAAGAAGTTTTAGCAAAAATAATTTTTTAAGGGGGGACCCCTGCCCTACACTTGGCAGGAACACTGTCCCCAGTGTTTCGAAAAGAATAAAGAAATAAATAAAAAAATTCAAAGAATTAAAGAATGATTTGTAAAAAATAAAATGAAGGAAAAGAATAATAAAAATACTGCCCCTTTAGAAGAATGAGGGCACAAATGCCCTACACTTGTGGTGAGCCGCGGAGTCAGAAGTGTCACAGCATGAGCCAACTAAAATAAAGGCAACTGTAATAAAAAACGCACTAAAATATACAACTTCCATAATATGTAAGAGAGAGTTAACTTAGAATCCAGTAGGCATACAAGAATAACAAAAGCAAATAAAACTAAAAGAAAAGCAAAAGGACAATAAAAGGAAATGGAAGAAAAGATAAAATAAAAGAAATAGAGAAAGAGAAAGAACTAATGAACTGCTGTCTGCATGGAAGATGGTGGTGGAGAGTCTGAAGAAGAATCAGGTGAAGCGTCTGGAACATCAGAAAGGCTAGAAGAGCTAGGGGTAGGAAGCCCCTTCTTCTTCGCCTCTCGACGTGCCTTCCTCCTCTCCTTGTCCCATCGTAGAAGACTCTTAACCAAAGCAGCTATGGAACAAGATACCCTCTGCTTCATCTCCTTCCTTGCCTTCTTTCTGTCGGCCGCCATTGACTTGTTCATTTCAGCTACAGCCAACATGAGACGATCATCAACCCGCCTCTCCTGCTCATCCTGGCGCTGAGATATACGCTCCTCAAACGCCTCCTGTCTCTGCCCAACCTCAGCCTGCTGCTGCACAACAGTCTACTCTGCTAGCCAAATCTGTGTGCATACCCTCATAACTCTGCCAGAAGGAATCAAAATCACCCCACGCGGCCTGCTGAGCGGCCTGGAAGGCCTCCATAGAGTGTCGCTGCTGCTGGAGTTCCTGCCGGAAGTGATCGAGCTCTGCAGCCACTCTAGGGTCTGCAGCTGAAGTAGAGGTAGAAGGTGGTGCGGTGGCGATCAGAGGTGGTGGAGGCAATAATAGCTGATCACCCTCCCCCTGATAACTGGAGTAGTCCTGAGCAGTAGGGGTCCGGGACCTCCGATCTGGGGGAACATAAAGGAACTCCCCTGAGGGTGACTCTCTGAACCACCAGTGTCGAATGAGAGCATGATCAATAGGGGCAGACTCGGGCTGAAAATGTAGGCCTCTAGGAATCTGAGTCTCCTCTATTGTCTGCATAATATGCTGGTGAATGAGCATGGGGAAGATGGGGCGCTGTCCCTCTCGATGCATGATGGCGCGGACCAACTGCGCGAACATCAATCTCTGGACCGGGAAACGCGAGTCAACTGCTCCCTGAGCTGGTTCGAGAAGATACTGTAGCAAGGCGCAGTCCATATCATTCAGCTCGTCATGCTTGCACGGCCGAATGTTATGGAGGATAATCTCCATGGCCACACATAACTGGAGATCGGTGATATAGGTCAAGGGGATCACCTCTCGATCCTTAGTATGAGCTCTATCCATATAGAGAGTGCGAGATCCGAACCGAGAGCGGATAGCGGCATGAGCATCTGCGAGAGTCTGTCGAGTGAAGGATCTCTGTCGAGGGTCAGCATCGATGCCCAAGATCTGTGCGATGCTCTCTGGTGTAATAATGATACAACGTGTAGAGACAAATGAGTGGATCAGAACTCCTGACGTCTGGGGGGCCCCACGGTACTCGGAGTTAGTGTAAAACTCACGCACTAACCCGGGGTAAAAGTGTCCCTGACCAATGTCTAAGATCCCCAACCAACCATGGCGCTCGAAGAGCTCTGAAATCGTAGATAGTATGCAGACCTCGGGATGCACTCGCCTCCCCGTACCCACTTACCTTTTCTTGGACTGATGAAAGTACTGAGCAGCAGAAGGATTTACAAATCCTTCCTCATCAAAAGTAGGTACGTCAGGAATGCGAGGAGGGAGAGGGAGAGGTGTACCAAAATCATCGTGCTCTGGAGCAGAAGAAGTAGATCCAGGGCCGCTCTGAGTCTCTGGAGAAGTCCTTTCTTCCTCTTGCCAGCCCTTTCTTCTTGGCTGGAGGCGGGCGGGCACTGCTGAGGCTGGTTCCTTGCCTGCCCGTCTGGTAGATCGACGAGGTAGCGCAGGTGCAGGAGAAGCCTCCTACTCCTCTGTGGTGGCATCAGCGAAAGCTGCCTCAGCCCGATCAAACAATTCCTCTTCCTCGGAATCAAAGCATGAGGTGCGTGGAGGGGAAGTGGTGGATTTTCTACGAGGCATCTATAAGAAAAGAGCGAAGGAATACCAGACAATGGTTCATCAATGTTAGTTTTACAGAAATTAAAATTCGAATGTCCTGTAAAGGGACATGGTGCGTCCATATGCCTGTAAATCAGAAACCTATTTGACTACTTCTCAACAAAATATTAACATAGGCATTAATTCAAAAAGACTAGATTCCCAATAGCCAGATTTTTTTCAGAAATGCTCATAACTACACCAGAGCACCTAAATCAACCACAGCATGTTCCAAAGTCCCGAAATCACTATACTAAGCCACGAATCTAACAAAAACAACATATAGAACCGACAACATGAAAATCGAATTCAAAAACATAATACACGATGAGGGAACCTGGTTTTGATTTGTAATTGTTCGAACGGTGGAATGCGCTGTTCACGGTGGTCTTGTGGTGCGATTTCTCACTAGAATGCGATGGTAATGTGCTGGACTCCTTTGGGCGGCGACTAGCTTGGAGAGGGTCTGGGCGGCGTGTTTGTTGTAGGGTAAAAGTGGGTCTGTGAAACCCAACTTACCCGCTGTTATTTTTTCAGAACCCGCGACATGCCGGGTGGTGTGCCGGGTTAGTTCTAACCGGCATAATGAATATTTTACAATGCCGGGTACAGAATACCCGGCCATGGGCACGACATGTATCCCTGGGGCACCTCTTCTGAATTCGCTAAGTGCCGGGTTGAAGGTCGGATACGCATAATCCGGCACGTTTTTTTTTGTAGGCCGGGTAAACATAACCGGCTTCTTTCACGGCATACACAAATAAACGAAGGATTGAGTTAATCAAATGAGTAAAATCACTGAATCAAATATGTATAAACATAAATAGAAGAATAAAGAATAATTGAATAAAAGAATTTTATTGATTGAAAATCCAACAGTTTTACAGGTATAAACCGAAAGAAGAAAGTAAAATCAATAATGCCGGATACAGTGCCGGTTAATCTACATCCGGCATTGAACATTTTTCTGCAAATGCCGGGCATACACTGCCGGGCATTGTATCCGGCATATTCAATGAGTAAAAAAAATGAACGTATTAATTTAAAGAATAAAGAATAAGAAAAGAAGGAATAAATAATAGGGCGATTACCAATTTTAGGACTTGGACTAATTCCAAGTCCCCGGCAACGGCGCCAATTTGCTAACATATATTTTAGTAGGAAAAACTATATACAAAATGGATAAAATACTAAACTAAACCTACAACTCTACTACGGGTAGCAAAATAAAACCCGGTCGGAGTATAGTGTAAGTATATTACGACCGAGAGTATCGAACCCAAGGGACTTATAGAAAACTAGTCCTAATCCGGTAATAACCTATTCTATAATAAAGGGGGGGGGGGGGAATGTGAAATACTTTCTAACCCTAATTAGAACTAACTAAACTAAGTGATATTTACAAGGATATTATTCTTGATTCAGAGCTTAAAACCATCTAAGTATCAATATGAACTCGCAACATAAACACAAGCCTTTGAATTAACCAACAATTGAATGCGCCTGGTGTCCTGCCGGACACCAAATGCACGGCATATTCAAAGACGTTGAATATGCCGGACATCTTATACCCGGCAGTGCATCCGGCATAGTCAATATGCATATTCTTATTCCAGTTTTCGAGAAGAAAACAGAAGACTCACTACCCATTAACAATTCGAGCATATGTCATGCCACGAAATGAACAAGGTAATGGGAAAGATGGGTTAATCCTCACTCTTACTACTAACTCTTAATTCATAAGAAGAGAGTAGGAAGATCATTAAGAGAGTCTAACCTATTTTACTTTTAGATATATCCACCACAAGTAAAATTTGCATGAAGAGAATAAGAGATCAACCAATTCTCCTTCAATAAGATCCTTACTCTTAATAAACTTGAAATTATATTAAGAAGAACACATTGTTTTACAAAGAGAGTTTCATTCCCTAACCAAAGAATAAACAAGGATTTCCTACTCCACCAACCACACAAATCGAGAGAGAGAATACACAGGGGATAAGAAGATTGGATGTAGCCTTAACCCGCCATGGATTCTTCTCTTCACGTGGAAAGTTGCATAGAACTTCCTTGGACACCAACACCTTGGAATGAGGCGGAAATGGAGTAATGAATGGAGTGTAATATGATGTTGAAGTGTGTTGAAAAGTGTAGCCCCTCGTCCTATTTATAGGCATCACATTCTTCTCGTGCCGGATGGGATGCCGTGCAAATTATATCCGGCATATAATAACCACGTGCCCAACTGCTAACGGTCGAAACCGCCGAATCTGCGCGAAAAGGTACCTGTGCCGGACAGGATATGTCCGGCGCCATACCCGACATAGGTTGGTTTGGCAACGGTCATTAACTGCCATCGTCTGGTCAACCGAGGCAACTTTTCTCGTGTATGCCGGATTAGATATACCCGGCAACGTACCCGACATAGAGTGCTTTTTTGCTCCACGCTTGTGCTGTGCAGGTATGATCCGGCCTTATGTCCGGCATTGAGGTCAGAAATGTCTCCTTGTATGGAAAAACATATAAAAACATCAATCTGAACAAATAATAGACTTAATACATAATATAGCATAAATATTAATTATTATAACCTTAATTTGGCTAATAATCTTATAATTAAGTATACTAAAACATGATAAGTCTGAGGCTTATCAAATGTTGCCATATCTACAATGCGAAGACAATGGCTCCAAGCTCTACATCGTGAGTCAGGTTATTCTCCTCATGTTTCTTCAGCTAGCCGGAGGCGTAAGCTACTACCTTGTCATGCTGCATGAGTACTGAAATACCCCAAACTTAAATATAAGGATTTAAAATTAATCTAATACATATTTAAGGGCCTAATGGTACCTAATTAATATTGGTAAGGAAAAATAAATCCAAAAGAAATAAAGAAACGCTTAAAAGGCGAAAAACGCTAAGTAAGCGTTAAATAACCATAGGAGGTATGAGGCCTCGGTTAGCGTATTATATGGATTTTAAAGGTTTAATAAGACCTAAATAATATATGGGAACAACTTCCGAAGAAAATGGATCCAAAGAATGTATTAAAACGCTAATAGAGCTTTAACGCACGTTTTTCGAGGTAACCGGGAAAACGTGTCTTTAAGCGGGTCAAATAGACTCGTAACAGTTTTGGTCAACTAAATAATCATTAATAAATATTAGTGAAGCTTTAGAGCCAATAAAATCAATAAAATGAGAAATTAGTAAAAACTGTCAAAAACGGGAAGTTGTGGGGTGGAAACATAAATAACCAAAACTTATGTGTCCACTTTGAAAATAAAAAAGTAAAAGTGGTATGTGTGTGCTGTGTGTGTCCGATGGGGACTCCCCCTCTCACACTCTCTCACACACTCACTCTCTTATTTACAAAACAACAAAACTAATAAAGTAAACTAACCTACTTTATTACCTTACTCACTCACACACTCTCTCTCCTACTCCCCATTCTCTTCTCTCACGTACACACACCCCTTCTCCTCTCTATTTCCTTCTTCTCCTTCTTCCCAGCGATGGCAATGGAGAATTGAAGAACCCCACTAAAAACCTCACTTCTCTCCTCTTGTTACTCCATCAAACATTCTCCAAAAATTATAAAAATACCACCGTTGTCTTCCTCTCATCAAGAGCAACGTTTCTATCTTTTCAAAATCCGAAAAGGAGAACTTTCATCTCCATGGGTATGGAGCATTTGGAGCTTCAAGACTACTACTAGAACCACCTTCTTCTCCTTATCATCTTGAGGTAAAAAGAAATTCGAAAATCCATTATTTCTAGCCCTTGTTTGCATTATAAGAAATTTCAGTTTTTGAACTCTTGGTTCCTTGTTGCTTCAGCCGATTTTGGCTCCTTTTTGGACTAGGAATATTGTTCTCTTGCTAGACAAGAACTTCATCCATCCATTGGAAGGTAATACTCTTTCCTAAACCCTAAAACATTTAGATTCTAGGGTTAGAGTAAAAAGGAATGCTAAATGGTTAGTGTGTATTGTTATGGGTTGTAGCACTTGGTGTGTGAACCTCATTGGGACCGAGAACAAAGGAGAAGAAAGGAAGAGAAGAAAAAGGAAAGAAAGAAAACTAGAAAGAACAAGGTAAAGTCTCTTACCTTGAGCTAGTTTGTATCTTGTAATGTAACAGTTTTTGGAGTAGTAAAAATGAGGAATGTATTGAGTAATGAGTAGTAAGTATGTGGTAGTATAATGAGTAATGATATTGAAACAGTTTCGAAGTTTTTAAATGGAGTTTAAAAACTTAGGAAAACATTGGGTAGTGAATGTGTATGTGCAGGAATTGTAAAGTGTGTAGTGGAGTTGAATTGTGGGTATAGTGTATAGAATGAACAGGCATGTGAATGAGCAATTTGTGAGCTGAAATAATGTGTGGAGAATGTTAGAAATATAAGGGAGACTATGTCAAATTTTATCTAGGAATCTGAGGACTTAGATACATTTGGAACAGATTTTTGGAGAGTTTAAAATGAGTGGTTTTGTAGTTTGAAACAGATTTGGAAAGGAGTATGTTAAGGGGATGGATCTAGGATGTGAGTAATGTATCTAAGATGCTAAGAGAAGCATTAGTTGAGAGAGTAATGAAGGATAGAAGTTTGAGTGAAATCTGTAGCAAGAGGTATTGGATTTCATTGGAGGAATTAGGAAGAAGGAGAGTACAAGACTTAGTGAAATGAATGTCGGACTTGAGTATAGATGTGGTAATTGTTTGGAGATGTATTTGGGATGCTAATGATGGTATTGGTAGTAGGAGTATTGAGTGTAAGGAGTTGGAGCAAAAATCTGTAGCGTTGAAGGATGAAAACTATTGTAAGTGTGGAAAGGAAATGAGGAAATCGTGTAAGTTGATTGATGGGTTTAGTAAGGAACATGGTGGATGAACTAAGGTGTATTAAGAGGTTTATTTAGTGGAAAACATGTGGGATTAAGTGTAGGAACAATGGGGAAGTGATGGGTAAAAGAGAGGACTGAAAACAGAAACAAAAATGCAAATACTGGGCCGGACCGAACTTGCGACCGGACTTGCAAGTTCGGTCGAGCCCAGATTTACAAAGACGGGAATGCTTCTGGAATGGACCGAACTTGCGACCGGACTTGCAAGTTCGGTCGGACCAGAAATTTCTCCCGTCAGAAACCTTCTGGAATGGACCGAACTTGCGACCGGACTTGCAAGTTCGGTCGGCCAGAAAAAATTCCCGTAATGCAAGCTACTGGAATGGACCGAACTTGCGACCGGACTTGCAAGTTCGGTCGAGCCAGAAAATTTCTCGTACTGATAGCTACTGGAATGGACCGGACTTGCAAGGTCGGTCGCAAGTCCGGTCCAGTAAAAAAATATATATAAATATATTATATAAATATATATATATATATATATATATATATATATATATATATATATATATATATATATGTATCCCATGTATATATATATGTACATGTATGTAAGTGTGCCAACATTAAGTAAGAAAGTAAAACTTAAGGTAATGAAAAATAAGTAAGTAATGTGTAAGTGTAAGAAGTATAAGGACATAGTAAGTATGAGTTAAGTTAATGATAGATAGATTAATCATTCAACTGTATGTATATATAATAGGATTTGATTTGTGAACACCGGAGGAACGTTGGGATACAAGTACAACGGTGAAAGGTATGATTTCTTCATGCCCTGTATCCTAATCTGGTTACCCCGATTTGTGTGCTTATTTGATCACCTAAATAAGATAAATGCATGAATCGGACTATATTGCACTTACCTGTGCTTGACTTATGTTGTTCTTGATATTTATTGTCTTGAGCACTAGTTTGTATAATTCATGAAATGTGTGAATGATGATGACTTGTATTCGAATCTTGTATTGTACTTAAGTATTGTGTTGTATTTTGTATAAATGGGTATTGAGCATAGTAATTGTGTATGTGGCTTGAATGAATGACTTCTGCTAATTCCTAACTACCTAACTCCTAACTTAAGTGAGTAAACCGGAATGATGAGTAGAAGTCCGATATAGCTTCGGCCACGCGTGAGGATGCGGAGTCACAAGAGGTTGGCTGCAATTCCTGACTCTTAAACTGGTCCGCGGCCCAAATCCCTTAAATGGGTAGCATCCCGGATTGGTGAGTCAAGTAAATCCCGGAGGTGGGACGGAGTAGTCCCCAGGGCCGGAGGTCCCGACGACTTAACTTGAGTAAGAGTAAGAGTAAGTAAGTATGGATCCGTAAGTATGTATGAGTATGAGTATGTATGCGTATGTATGAAGTAACGAGTAAAAGAGTAATCTCCACCCGATTAACCCGGGTGGACCAATGAAGCTAACAAGTATTGTATATTGTGTATGTAATGTGTATGTAATTCGGAAAAAGGTAAGTAGGCATTGGATGGTTTATGTTGTACTTCTTGTATGTAATGAAGTGTATGTATGTGTGTATGTCTTGCGTAATGTATTATAATATTATGTATAAGAGCATGTATGCATGTATGTTTGAATGAAATCAACCGCATGTATTCGACCAAGTGGTCGGCGTACCCTCACTAGTACGCGGGGTATGCGGTTATCATGCGCAGCGAAAGCTGACCCCCTAGGGGGAACGTTTTTAGTGTGCAGGTACCCGAAGCGGATGTGTTCGAGGTAAGAGACCGGCGGCACAACCATGTATCTCGGAAGTAAGTAGGTGTGAGGAATGGGTAGTAAGTAGTCTCCTAGTGAGTAGGTATGAGTTTGGAAGAGGTATTGTACTTGTATGAGGATCCTAGTAGACTCGGTATGTGAATTAAATTGTATTGTACATGGAGTATTGTATGGAATGAAGATTGCAGTACTCATTAGGTAAATGGAGTATGTGTTATAGTTATGTAGTACTCGAGATTCCGGTCCATCAGACCGATGATGTATGTAGAAGTAGTAGCCTTGTTAGTCACGTGGGTGATTAACGGCATTGTATCACCCACTGTATGTAAGTATGTATCCGCTGCGTGTATCTGATGTGTAAGGAGATTGGACGGTAAGCACTGTATTAATGGTAGGGGTGTTACAAAAAGTGGTATCAGAGCGAAGTATCGCTCTGATGACTGGAAATACCGAGTTTAGGAATACCGAGCTAGGAATTAGAAGCTTAGGGCTAAGGGCTGAGTGTTAGCATTAGAGATATGCTAGTTAGGAACTACCGGTGAGTACCGGATACCTACAATATCAGTCCCGCCCGCCGCAAACCCCACTGTATAACTTGGGAAAGGACGCCAGAGAGAAGAAAAGTCTTCTCATACTCGGGGAAACCCGATCTGGGCAGTTGTGAAGCAATCACACGGTAACAGGAACCGACATATGGTAGATTCCAGGAATTGGAAGTCCCGGAGATGGATCCCGGCTGGACAACAATACCCGCACTTAATGGCGGAAGAATGAGAACTCCCAACCATAAGTAGACTACAACATGCAACAACATGGGGCGACGTGCTTAGCAGTCGCAAAACCTGGCTAACCAACCAGCAGCAGGAAAGGGAGCACTAAGCGTACAACGACGCGGAAAAAGGGAGCAGTAACGGAACCAGACACAAGTCTACGGGATAGTGATACTTGAATAATATCACCAACGGTATGCTAGCCGACTAAGGACATAGTCAGAAGCGGTTAACTCCAAAGCTACAACGCCACTAAGGTTGCAATACCTGGCCAATATAGCTCAGACAACTACAAGAACAACCATGAGATATAATCCAATAGGACTACAAGAGTAGTGCCTAAACAAGGAAGGCTCAGTGACCACCACAAATGTGTGGGAACGAGCCACAAGGAACGACACTGAACCAAATAGAGTGGGAATCTCCCAGGATTGGAGAAGTACCCAGATCTACGACAGCCATGTCTAGACCACCTAGAAGCTACCTAAAGGATCGAGTATACCAATTGAAGATCAATAAGATCAAAGGAAGAGTCGACAAGACTACCAAATGCAGGCGGAAACCCTACCAAGATTGGTATAGGATTACCCAAAAACCACCAGTACCACGCACTTGCCACGGCAAGTGCAGTAAGGACAGAGATACGTAAAGAAACTCTAACACACCACAGGTACATAGTAATGTACCGTGACTACAATGAAGCAACTATGGGATCACAAATCTTGAAACTGAAGGAATGGAACCTTGGAAAGGCCTAACGGCCCGACCACTGTATTTAGAACATACCAGTCAGCGAGAGGCTAGACTTGGTCAAGATTTCGAACATGGCTATGCCATGAAGAACTTCTTTTAACACCAACCACAGTTTTCAAACCAAGTTTTCTTTCAAAACCACAAACCTTCTTTTAAACCCTTGGATTTTAAAAACCGAACCAACATGATTATGGTGAGTATCACAGAATGATACAAGAGGAGTTGGCAACAGAATACTTCACCTAGGCGTGTGACGAACATTACGAGTGTACCCGTTACGGGATGTGGGACAACCGCACTCCGAAGGAGCTTGCGGGCCTGACATATAGTTGGGTAAGTGGTAACGTATCAATATGGTACCCCACGTATGTATACATGTAGTGTGCGACGCACGGGAAGTAGTCAACTCCGTTCTACGGATCATGAGTGAATTTTAACCAGAACAACTGGACACCACAGACAATCAAGGAGAAGGAAACGCAGTTAAGGAACGAGCAAGGAACTCAGAGAATCCATCTGAAGATAAGGAATGAAGACTGGGAAGTGCAAAAAGCACAGACTAGCAAATATAGACATTGGATATGTCTCGAGGACACCAAACAAATACGTGATAGCTGGAAGGTATACCCAGCCTAAACACAGTAAGGCAGTTGCCTAACGTGAACACCACAATGCTCAGCAAACGGGACAGAACTCCCAAGAGCAATCACAAGATTACTACGAAGCACAATCCATAATCGGAGAGGATATTTAAACCTAGTCTCAAGCACTGGGAGCAAGTACAGACGGTCTACCCAACGACAGAAGACGTTATAACCTAAAAAGGGACCACTCAAGTACAATACCACAAGACGGTACAGTGGACAACATATCATAAACGTTAGCCGGACGTAACGGCATAATCTAACAACACCCAGGAGCAATCCTTGAGTGCGACTGGACTAACAACAGTCAAACAAAACGCCAAGACAAGAATACAGGAGCTGGAACGAGCACTCGGTTAAGACACCGAAGGGATTTCACTTGACAGGAAATACCCTAGTCTACAAAAGGCCTGATCAGCACCAGATTGCCTAAGAATAGCCTATGAACGGAAGCATGATGCCACGACTTACCATGGAGCCCAATAATATCTCTGACCTATGACGGTATACATGGAGTGGAAACATGTATAAGCAGCTTGCAAAGAGCATAGCTCGCAGTAATTCGGCTTAAAAGCCATAAACCGACTACGTTATGTAACTTAAATGGTTGCAAAACCCACACCATTTCATAACAAGACTTGCAAGAGATATTGCCTCATACGACAAGAAATCAACAACTGGACCCTCAGTTCAAACCCAACATCCTGAGTGGCTTGGAGTAATGGCCACCTCAGTGCCACTGTCACTAGAGCACCAGTCTAGTATGCAGTTGACGGAGTTTAATTACCCCTCATGCCTTCTGTAGCAATTGTACACAGAGGCATAAGAATCATGATAATGCCAACATTAGCCTAGTCCACACTTGGACACTACAAGAAACCCAAGGGAAGGTACCCCTCGTCAACCGAAGACCACCAATGTGGTGATAATGTGAACCCTTAGAAAAGGCTTTCATCTACTATAACAATAAAACCACGCAATAGATATTGAAAAGGGGTGATGGAATAAGGAAATGAGATTTCCAAACCATTACGACTTAAAGGAGTAAGCATACTCCATATACACCCAAACAAGTGGTGGGCCATTGTGTAAACACCAACATAGCAAACCTTGTTATTAGACCTATGAGTGGAGACAAACCCCTCAACAAGAACTTTCATTTATCAGTAATAGAATACTCTCAATTGGAGAGCGGGACCAGAAAACCCTTGAAGTATCTTGGGATGTCCCGGTGATATTCATACAAGAATAAAACCGCACAGCTAGAGCCTATAATCAATGCTCAGCTTTGGGAGGACAGTAATTGTCAAAAACAATCAATGTGAGTGCACATTGCACACCATGAATGACCAACGCTCAAGAGAGCTTGTAAACCGGTAAATTGCTTTATCCTTGGTCAACCAAGATACTTGGTAAATTGTATCACAAATGATGATAGAATGTGAGGTAAGTTAACCTACACATAAAACCTAAGTGGAATAAGATATCTCCACATTGGGAAGATAATAAGATTGCCGTATACTATGACAACCGTCATACACACAAACATAGGAAACTCCTAGTGTATTTACACCATAAGGAAATGGTGCCAATGACAATGTCACTAAGTAAAAAGGAACTACCACAGTAACAGAAACAGTAAAAGCAATGTTGTACAATGAGTAAGAATACGGTGCGCAACAGGCGACCGCTATGAGGAAGTAGTTAAGCAATGACACGGAGTATAAGTATGAGATGACACACAGAAATATTCTTTCCTATCACATAAGTGACTTACTATCAAGCGTTTACGCCTCTGCACTCTGTATGACTGAGTGTTTTGGCATTGCACTTGTTCAGCTAAGGATCTAATGAGATGGCTAGGGATATGGAGAATGTAAACCGTAATAAATCTTTCCTTTCACCACAAACATGGCATAAGCTAGTCAAGCAAGACTAGTAACATACAGTGCGGCCTAAGGCCAAAGAAGCACGAAGAGTGTACAACACACTAATAATCACAAGATGTGAATTCCATTGGAATATAAGGTGAAAGGAGATACGAGAAAGTCACTAGGACCGACGCATAGAAAATGCAAGGTCATACAAGTAAAGAACACTTGTACTGAACCAGGAGAACTGGTATAATTCAGAAGCTACTGACAACAGAGGAAGTACTACAACTAAGTAGTGACTTAACCTCGTCCGACAATAAGTCAGAAGAGCTTAGCGAATGATCGTGGAGGTACAAATAGTGTGTATACTAGATTACCAGAGAGCTGGTTATAAATCTCAAACTCATTGAGTTCAACCACGGTAAAAGAATACCACATTTGTCTAGTAAACCTTATTCCCATAATCGACGGAGTATAAGGTGATGTATATCACATTAAGGGTAACAAGAAGGGTGAATAACCCGAGTTATCAGGGTCGCACAGCAGAAGCTAGTGGGCCCTAACTAGGAGATTAATGTACCTAGTGAGCATAATACAATGACTATTAATGCCTTGAAGCCGATTAGGCTAGAACCGAATTAAATATGAGTTAAATAAACTCATATAGGAACTCTCGGTGCAAAGACTAAACCATTGGAATGGTTAAGATCCCTTTGACCAGAGCATATTGTATAGTATACGGTAGTGAAGCTAAACGCTTCAGTTTGCCCAGACTGATTAAACCAAAGTTTAATAATAATAACATATGGTAGATTACGTGGGCGTAATCCCTTTTAAGGGGGGTAGAGCGAAAACCGCTTAATGTAAGTTTTGTGAATAAAACACATAAACCGTAATGTGCATAGCACAATGAGAATCAAATTGATGATTGATACTATGTTAAATAAACATAAGTACTCATTCATATTGTAATTATGGTAAACTAGGCATTAGACATGCAAATACCATAGGAGGAATATACCATCTTGTAACACCAATGTAAGAGTATTAGTAAAAGAAAAGTAATGAGTAGTGGACGGAGCTCCACAAGTATTGTAGCCTTTGAAGAAGTAGTACGGAATGAATGAGAGTAGTAGATGAATGAAGTTTATGAGTAGTGGAATCGTAGGTAAATTATTTGAAGTAAATTGAAGACAACTAAATCTCATAGGTATAGTATTTCTTGTATAGAATATAGGAGATGATGGTGAGTAACGGATGGAAGTAGTGAAGGTTGATGAAATGAGCGTTAGGATTGAACCATGGAGTAAAGCATTTGGGAAGTAGAGTGAGGACGATTGATGGACGGATTCCATCCTTGGAGATGTATGAATTCGTAATCACGACTAGAAAGAGTAAAAGATAGAAAATGAAAACAATTAAATTATTTGTTTGGTTGAATCTGATGTGGGAAGTTGAACTTGATCCTGATCAGATCAAGGGAAACCGAACACAAATTGGAGTGGAAGGATAGTTCAACACTGGTGCTGATCACACCCGGGTCGAATGATTCTTGAAGCTCCCCTCAAGTGGTCACAAGAATCATAGGATAGAAGTGATGGATATAAATTGGAATTCGGAGTTGTGTGTTTTAGAATTTCTAATTAGCAGTATTGAAAAGATTGTCTTAGACATGAGAATAAGGATTTGTTAGAAACTTATACCGGAGAAGATAATGGTGTAACATGTTGCATTATTCCAAGGGCAGCGGGACATAGATGAGTCCTGTGTCTAGATGACCTGAGTACCTGCGGGACTGTATGTGTATTGCATTGCTTTGGGGATAGCTTTGCATGGTATGTATGTATAAATTGGTAATGAGGAACCGGATGGTCGGTGGTAATGCAGATTGGAGTAATTATTGTGCATTAGTATGGGTGGCATGGTTATAGCATGTAGGAACCTTGGGTGACGGATTTGGGATTGGTAAGGAGGAAGAACGTATGGCTTTGGTATTAGACACGTAAGAATGAGTAAGCATTGTAAACCTATAACCTCGAACAACTTTGAGGACAAAGTTCTTAAGGGGGGTAGATTGAAATACCCCGAAATTAAATATAAGGATTTAAAATTAATCTAATACATATTTAAGGGCCTAATGGTACCTAATTAATATTGGTAAGGAAAAATAAATCCAAAAGAAATAAAAAAACGCTTAAAAGGCGAAAAACGCTAAGTAAACGTTAAATAACCATAGGAGGTATGAGGCCTCGGTTAGCGTATTATATGGATTTTAAAGGTTTAATAAGACCTAAATAATATATGGGAACAACTTCCGAAGAAAATGGATCCAAAGAATGTATTAAACGCTAATAGAGCTTTAACACAGTTTTTCGAGGTAACCGGGAAAACGTGTCTTTAAGCGGGTCAAATAGACTCGTAACAGTATTGGTCAACTAAATAATCATTAATAATATTAGTGAAGCTTTAGAGCCAATAAAATCAATAAAATGAGAAATTAGTAAAAACTGTCAAAAACGGGAAGTTGTGGGGTGGAAACATAAATAACCAAAACTTATGTGTCCACTTTGAAAATAAAAAAGTAAAAGTGGTATGTGTGTGCTGTGTGTCCGATGGGGACTCCCCCTCTCACACTCTCTCACACACTCACTCTCTTATTTACAAAACAACAAAACTAATAAAGTAAACTAACCTACTTTTAACTTACCACTCACACTCTCTCTCCTACTCCCCATTCTCTTCTCTCACGTACACACACCCCTTCTCCTCTCTATTTCCTTCTTCTCCTTCTTCCCAGCGATGGCAATGGAGAATTGAAGAACCCCACTAAAAACCTCACTTCTCTCCTCTTGTTACTCCATCAAACATTCTCCAAAAATTATAAAAATACCACCGTTGTCTTCCTCTCATCAAGAGCAACGTTTCTATCTTTTCAAAATCCGAAAAGGAGAACTTTCATCTCCATGGGTATGGAGCATTTGGAGCTTCAAGACTACTACTAGAACCACCTTCTTCTCCTTATCATCTTGAGGTAAAAAGAAATCGAAAATCCATTATTTCTAGCCCTTGTTTGCATTATAAGAAATTTCAGTTTTGAACTCTTGGTTCCTTGTTGCTTCAGCCGATTTTGGCTCCTTTTTGGACTAGGAATATTGTTCTCTTGCTAGACAAGAACTTCATCCATCCATTGGAAGGTAATACTCTTTCCTAAACCCTAAAACATTTAGATTCTAGGGTTAGAGTAAAAAGGAATGCTAAATGGTTAGTGTGTATTGTTATGGGTTGTAGCACTTGGTGTGTGAACCTCATTGGGACCGAGAACAAAGGAGAAGAAAGGAAGAGAAGAAAAAGGAAAGAAAGAAAACTAGAAAGAACAAGGTAAAGTCTCTTACCTTGAGCTAGTTTGTATCTTGTAATGTAACAGTTTTTTGGAGTAGTAAAAATGAGGAATGTATTGAGTAATGAGTAGTAAGTATGTGGTAGTATAATGAGTAATGATATTGAAACAGTTTCGAAGTTTTTAAATGGAGTTTAAAAACTTAGGAAAACATTGGGTAGTGAATGTATGTACAGGAATTGTAAAGTGTGTAGTGGAGTTGAATTGTGGGTATAGTGTATAGAATGAACAGGCGTGTGAATGAGCAATTTGTGAGCTGAAATAATGTGTGGAGAATGTTAGAAATATAAGGGAGACTATGTCAAATTTTATCTAGGAATTTGAGGACTTAGATACATTTGGGATAGATTTTTGGAGAGTTTAAAATGAGTGGTTTTGTAGTTTGAAACAGATTTGGAAAGAGTATGTTAAGGGGATGGATCTAGGATGTGAGTAATGTATCTAAGATGCTAAGAGAAGCATTAGTTGAGAGAGTAATGAAGGATAGAAGTTTGAGTGACATCTGTAGCAAGAGGTATTGGATTTCATTGGAGGAATTAGGAAGAAGGAGACTACAAGACTTAGTGAAATGAATGTTGGACTTGAGTATAGATGTGGTAATTGTTTGGAGATGTATTTGGGATGCTAATGATGGTATTGGTAGTAGGAGTATTGAGTGTAAGGAGTTGGAGCAAAAATCTGTAGCGTTGAAGGATGAAAACTATTGTAAGTGTGGAAAGGAAATGAGGAAATCGTGTAAGTTGATTGATGGGTTTAGTAAGGAACATGATGGATGAACTAAGGTGTATTAAGAGGTTTATTTAGTGGTAAAATATGTGGGATTAAGTGTAGGAACAATGGGGAAGTGATGGGTAAAAGAGAGGACTGAAAACAGAAACAAAAATGCAAATACTGGGCCGGACCGAACTTGCGACTGGACTTGCAAGTTCGGTCGAGCCCAGATTTACAAAGACGGGAATGCTTCTGGAATGGACCAAACTTGCGACCGGACTTGCAAGTTCGGTCGGACCAGAAATTTCTCCCGTCAGAAACCTTCTGGAATGGACCGAACTTGCAACCGGACTTGCAAGTTCGGTCGGCCAGAAAAAATTCCCGTAATGCAAGCTACTGGAATGGACCGAACTTGCGACCGGACTTGCAAGTTCGGTCGAGCCAGAAAATTTCTCGTACTGATAGCTACTGGAATGGACCGGACTTGCAAGGTCGGTCGCAAGTCCGGTCCAGTAAAAAAAATATATATATTAAATTAAAAAAATAATAATTATACATATATATATATATGTATCCCCATGTATATATATATGTACATGTATGTAAGTGTGCCAACATTAAGTAAGAAAGTAAAACTTAAGGTAATGAAAAATAAGTAAGTAATGTGTAAGTGTAAGAAGTATAAGGACATAGTAAGTATGAGTTAAGTTAATGATAGATAGATTAATCATTCAACTGTATGTATATATAATAGGATTTGATTTGTGAACACCGGAGGAACGTTGGGATACAAGTACAACGGTGAAAGGTATGATTTCTTCATGCCCTGTATCCTAATCTGGTTACCCCGATTTGTGTGCTTATTTGATCACCTAAATAAGATAAATGCATGAATCGGACTATATTGCACTTACCTGTGCTTGACTTATGTTGTTCTTGATATTTATTGTCTTGAGCACTAGTTTGTAATTCATGAAATGTGTGAATGATGATGACTTGTATTCGAATCTTGTATTGTACTTAAGTATTGTGTTGTATTTTGTATAAATGGGTATTGAGCATAGTAATTATGTATGTGGCTTGAATGAATGACTTCTGCTAATTCCTAACTACCTAACTCCTAACTTAAGTGAGTAAACCGGAATGAGTAGAAGTCCGATATAGCTTCGGCCACGCGTGAGGATGCGGAGTCACAAGAGGTTGGCTGCAATTCCTCACTCTTAAACTGGTCCGTGGCCCAAATCCCTTAAATGGGTAGCATCCCGGATTGGTGAGTCAAGTAAATCCCGGAGGTGGGACGGAGTAGTCCCCAGGGCCGGAGGTCCTGACGACTTAACTTGAGTAAGAGTAGGAGTAAGTAAGTATGGATCCGTAAGTATGTATGAGTATGAGTATGTATGCGTATGTATGAAGTAACGAGTAAAAGAGTAATCTCCACCCGATTAACCCGGGTGGACCAATGAAGCTAACAAGTATTGTATATTGTGTATGTAATGTGTATGTGTAATTCGGAAAAAGGTAAGTAGGCATTGGATGGTTTATGTTGTACTTCTTGTATGTAATGAAGTGTATGTATGTGTGTATGTCTTGCGTAATGTATTATAATATTATGTATAAGAGCATGTATGCATGTATGTTTGAATGAAATCAACCGCATGTATTCGACCAAGTGGTCGGCGTACCCTCACTAGTACGCGGGGTATGCGGTTATCATGCGCAGCGAAAGCTGACCCCCTAGGGGGAACGTTTTTAGTGTGCAGGTACCTGAAGCGGATGTGTTCGAGGTAAGAGACCGGCGGCACAACCTTGTATCTAGGAAGTAAGTAGGTGTGAGGAATGGGTAGTAAGTAGTCTCCTAGTGAGTAGGTATGAGTTTGGAAGAGGTATTGTACTTGTATGAGGATCCTAGTAGACTCGGTATGTGAATTAAATTGTATTGTACATGGAGTATTGTATGGAATGAAGATTGCAGTACTCATTAGGTAAATGGAGTATGTGTTATAGTTATGTAGTACTCGGGATTCCGGTCCATCAGACCGATGATGTATGTAGAAGTAGCAGCCTTGTTAGTCACGTGGGTGATTAACGGCATTGTATCACCCACTGTATGTAAGTATGTATCCGCTGCGTGTATCTGATGTGTAAGGAGATTGGACGGTAAGCACTGTATTAATGGTAGGGGTGTTACAAGTACGCATCACATGCCTTTGCCAGACGCATCATAATATACCTCGAATCCCTCTGTGCCCTTTGGAAGAGTGAGAACGGGCGTTGAGGTCAACGAGTCTTTCAAGCTCTGAAAGGATTTCTCATAGCCGTCGGTCCATACAAATGGTGCATCATTCTTCATCAATGTAGTCATGGGCTTTGCGACTTTAGAAAAGACCTTCACAAATCTCCAGTAATAACCAGCTAGACCAAGAAAGCTCCAAATGTCGGTAACCGTCTTAGGTTTAGGCCATGATCGTACTGCTTCAATTTTAGCCGAATCGACTAAAATACCTGCGCTCGAGATGACATGACTGAGGAAGGATACCTGGTGTAGCCATAACTCACATTTGGAGAACTTCGCATACAGTTGGTTCTTGCGCAGTGTCTCAAGTACTTTTCTCAGATGGTTTTCATGCTCTTCTGCTGATTTTGAATACACAAGGATGTCATCGATGAAGGCTACTACCGAATTATCCAACTGATCACTGAATAGGCGGTTCATCATATCCATGAACTTGGCTGGCGCGTTTGACAGACCGAATGACACCACCGTGAATTTGTAGTGGCCATATCTCGTACGCAATGCCGTTTTCTCAATATCTTGCTCTCGGATGGCTATCTGATGATACCCGGATCGGAGGTCGATCTTGGAAAAGACCAAAGCTCCCTTCAACTGATCGAACAGGTCGTCGATGCGTGGCAATGGATACTTGTTCTTTATAGTGACCGCATTCAATTCGCGGTAGTCGATGCAGAGGTGGAGACTACAGTCCTTCTTCTTCATGAAGAGGACCGGTGCTCCCCAAGGTGATACGCTTGGGCGTACAAACCCTTTGTCGAGAAGATCACGCAATTGTTCCTTAAGTTCTGTCATTTCTGCCGGTGCCATATGGTATGAAGCCCTAGGAATGGGACCAGTACCAGGTACAAGATCGGTCTCGAACTCTACTGCTCTCGGGGGTGGCATATCGGGTAGTTCTTTTTGGAAATACATCGGGAAATTCGGATACTACTGGCATCTCAGTGCTGAATTCTGGATCTCTCTCTAGATCTTGCACATAACATAAATATACATTGTGCCCCTTTCTGAGCTCCCGGTACATAGCCACAACGGAGATGACTGTAGTCGAAGGCTCTCTCGGCCTCTGGCAGTATGAAACAGTAACCCCAGATGGACTCTTGAGTAGCAGTCTATGCTCGGCGTAGAGGATTTGCCCCGTGTGCCGCTCCAACCAGTTCATCCCGACTATCAAGTCGAATCCCAACCCATTGAACTTGATGAGGGAGATGGGAAATTCTTCGCTTTTGATTCGAATTGTGGTGGTTCGGTAATACTTGGTACATCTTACTCGCTCCTTTGATGGGAGCGTAACCAGGAAGTTTGGTAGCTCATCTGCATCTAGCCCCAACCTCTCGCGAATGATGGCGAAACAAAGGTATGGGAGGCGCCGGAGTCGAATAATACGGAGGCATCAGTGCCATTCACCGGGAAGGTACCCGTTAGGATGGTGCTGCTCTTATCGGCTTACGCTTCGGTGAGGATTCTCAGGTTACCTTCGGTACCGAGTCCACAACCTAATGATTCATAAGTTTGTAAGTAACGATGGTAGGACGCAAGTGGAATTTAATAATCAACACTACTCTTTATTAATAACTAACCATCATACATACTGTGTCTCTAATACACATTACTAATGTGTTACATGATATTACAAGGTCAATACTTTCTAAAGGTAAGGTTCAGGCCCTGGTTTCATGTGTGTGGCATTGATTATTGCCGGTGGTGCCGTATTCAACTTGATCTTTTTGATACCGTGATACAGCAACCTTGATTTCCCACCCATGATAAGGACATCTCCTTATCTCAATACCAGTTTCTTCGCGAGGTCCACACACTTCTGCTCGCTATACAAAATACCGCATCATCACCAATGGACCAAGACACTACGGGCACTCCTTGTTCAAGAGATTCCATCTTCTCGTCCTTATCTTGGTGTAACCCAAGTCGTCCTTCTTTCTCATAGAAGTTGACGATACAAAGATCCACTTCAAGTGCGAGGACTGGATCATTTTCACACTGTTGTGCAAATTCTACAGCTTGTGTAACAAGCATCTGAAATTCGGTGGGTATAGATAAAGGTGTTGCTCCGTCTTCTGCTCGCGTCTTCTGGTATGTCTTGGTATAAGGGTTCCAGTCCTTTCCCAGACACATCATCTTTAGCTTCATCTTTGCTCCTCTGGGGAATTCGGGTGTGTAAAATCCTCCTGGACCCGCTCCTAGTTCGTTGCATTGTCGGATGATGCAAATTTGCGCTTCGGGTGTCAGGTATCCTTTTAATAAGATCATACCTGGTCGGATAACCTGACACTACTCGTTGGTGAAGTGGTGAGTGATGTTGTCGGCTTCTTCATGGTTTAGATTTGAAGGTATTGGGTAGCAGATATTAAATCTCCTTAAGGTTGTAAGTCTCATCTAACGTAAGTTCTAGTTTTAACTAGTTCGTTTCATGCTCGAATTCATACTATAATTGCTTACACATTCATGTATTCACTCAAACAGGCAAGTAATACTTTGCACATGCTCTTCACGGATTAAAGGTTATGGTTAGTACCTAGGCCGGACTTAGTACCGGTCCCGTCACGATCAATAATGTGCAAGGCCGGCTGCCTCTGCGGTGCGCCCTTCTGAGCACCTCGGGACCCCTGTCCCATGTGAGGTCTGCTGGGTCTGAGCATCGCCAGACGTAACCTCCTTGCCTTCACGTTGCTTGTAGCCTTGGTAGTTGCCCTTGGGCAAGGCATACGTTCGCACGGTGCCCTGGTTTCTGGCAGGTTGTAGCATCGAATTTCTCTACCTTGACAATCTGTGCCGGGGTGGTCTTTGCTGCAATTTCGGCATACATAACTTCGGCCATCACTTTGGCTCTTGCCATAGCCAGAACCAGAACTTGTAGCTTCGAAGTTAGCGAGGTTCGGCATATTTACACTAATTCACATACACACTAATTCACAAGTATACTAGTTATGTTTCGGGTTCTTACCCTTATAGGGCTGTGACCTTAGTGGCTTTGCTGCCACTGGTGCAGTGTAGGAGAGCTGCAACGGCTCAACTGTCTTGCCCTTCTCAGCATGGGCACTGCTGTCTACTGAGGTATTCTTCTGGTGCTGCTGAGTGAATTTACCCTTCCTCTTCTTCCAGCTTTTACCTTGGTTCTGCTCCTCTGAGTCGGTGCTCTTGTTGTTTGCTTTGCGCTTAAGCGCTTGCTCTTCATCCCTTAGCTGGCATGTGATTTCCACACAGGATGCAGCGTGGTATCACTCCTGGAGTCTCCAGGTATTAGCTAATATTCTTGGTATAAAAGGGATTAATTCACATAGACTACGTCACTAAGGGTTTAAAACGTTGTTTACCTGAAATGAGGTAAACCGTGTGAACCCCATGCCATACCGGAGTCGATGGCTCAATCCGCCGTAGAAGCGGTCGACCAAGACCTGGCCGGTATACCCGAGGTCGGGTAGCAGTCTGAGGGTGGAAGTGAAAGTACGGTAGTATTCATTAATCGTCATCTTCTCCGTCATTTTGAGGGCATCCAGCTCAAGACGCTTCTTGGTCTTGACATGCTCGGGGCAGTACTTAGATAGGAGAAGAGAGGTGAATGCTCCCCAGTCAAAGGTGGGGTTGGCAACGTGCTCGGCCTTAACGAGCTTCCACCAGTCCATAGCTGTGTCCTTGAGATAGTACGCGGCTATCCTCACTCGAACTCCAGCGGGAGTCTCGAGAGTCTTAAAAGCCATCTCCATCTCGGGGATATAGACTTCAAGCTTGGCGGGGTCACTCTCGTCTCTAAAGTAGGGAGGTCGGAGATCTGCGACTGCCTTTACCCAATTAGTTTCGCGGGGTTGAGGCGGGTCGGGTTGTTGTTGTTGGTTTTGTTGTACTTGTTGCTGGGCTGCAGTCATTAGCTGGGGCAACAGCTGTGCCACAGTGGCGACGACGATCTTGGCGACCGTCTGCGCACCAGGCTCATCAGCCTGCTCTCCCTGGGGTCGGCCTCGACCACGGCCTCTTCCTGACATCTGAACAAGTATGGATTACATTAGATACTGTGACAATGTGACCCTGTGACTAGGTGGTCTTAAATTTAAGCAATGGTGTTGTCTTTTCAGACGTTAAGGGTATCCGTTATCATTAACGGTCATTCCTAGTTAGGTTTCTAATTCTTCGTTGTAAAACGGTTTGTAACCTAACTCAGTAATCTCTACGCTCGGTAATCTAATCTTCAGAGCGCCACTGCGCTCTGAGTCAATGTTAGTAACACCCCAACCGCTAATCCTTTCATTATCCTCTAATCGTATCCATAATTACTCTACACGCAGCGGATACCTACATACTCCCGGTGGGTGATACAACGCCGTTAGCCAACCAATGACTAACTAGGCTCATGCTACTTACTGTAACGGTCTGAGGACTAGAATATACCGAGCAACACAAATACTTCCATTACATTCCCAACACTTACATTCTTGGATTACCGAGTATACAAAAGTATTTCAAATACATCCCACTTTTACAAGTCTACAAAAGCTATGATTTTATACAACTACTCGTTCTCTTGAATTCACAATCCCAAAATCTAAAAGGGTGTACCACATGGTACACCGGCTACTCAAAAAGGCCTAAGCCGTGTACAACTCGGTACACCATTTCCAACCCACTAACTACTAAAAAAGAATTCATTATGGCCCTAACTCCACCTTCAATTCTCACGGGTACCTGCAGAATTAAAAACAGTGCCCCAAGGGGCTCAGCAAAACCTGCATATGAAATTCGCATACCCCGCGTGCTAACAGGGGTACGCCGACTACTTGGTCGCATACATGGAGTTCATTATTTCATACATGCATACATGCTTTTATAAGAAACAATACATTCACATCATAGAACATACATACATTCCATTAAGCACATAGAAGGAAGACAATACAAGTCAACCGTTCATACTTACCGAACACGGAGATACACTTCTCAAATACATACACAATACTTGTTAGCTTATTTATTCACCGGGGTTAATCGGGTGTACTTTACTCTTTTACTCGAGATCCTTGACTTACACGAGTCATGATCTTTACTTGGCCAATTACTTTTCTTACTTACTTACTCAAGTCAAGTCGGTAAGACCTCCGGGCAGGGACTACGATATCCCACCACCGGGCTTTAGGGTGGCTCACTAATCCAGGTTGCTACCCATTTAAGAGGTTTGGACCATGGAAAAGATTAAGGCCAGGAATCGGATCCAACCTCTTGTGTCTCCTCATCCTCACGCGTGGCCGAAGCTATATCAGACTTCTACTTATTCCAATTTACCAATTTCTCAATGTTAGAAATGTTAGTTAGTTAGGAATTAGTTAGAAGTCCTTCTTTCCTTACAATGAGTTAATACACTACACATCAACGCCACACATACACTTCATTCACATTCATACATTTCATGAATTATACAAACTATAGGTTCAAAGACAATACAACAAGAACAATATAATACAAGCACAAGCAAGTGCATTAAAACCCAATTTGTGCATTTATCTTATTTAGGTGATCGCATAAACACACAAATCAGGTAACCAAGGTGCAAACAGGTGAATTGATCTACTAAAACTAAATAAATTAATCTAGAAAGTAATAAATCAATAAGTCTGTCGGGTTGCAAAAATCCCGGTCACTATAGTATAGAAAGTAAAGCAACCAGGTATCGAACCACGGGACTTGAATAAATAAGCCTAAGTCCTATCCTAAATCCTAATAAAACTGGAAATTCAGGGGGTTGTGAATTGTTTTCGTGTTTGAATTAAATAAACGCAAATCAAAGTTAAAATGAACAATTGGTGAAAATAAATGATGAGTTTGATAATATGAGTGGAACTCCGGGTTCAGGTCGTTCTTTACTGGTTGAATCTAGTAACTTCTACAATTTAATTATGAGAAACGGAAAGGCCAATTCTTTCTATCTCTTCAATGCTAAATCCTAGTTCATTGAAGAGCTCACCTATCAGAACATGTCAACTCTAATCTAGCAGTTGGCAAAACACAATAGGTGGAATAAGCACAAAGAATTGTTAGCATTTGTAGGAAAGATTATCTATCCGACTAATCCTTCCCCAAATCCCCAGGTTAATTCGAACACCCTATTAGTCACCTTGTCTGATCCTAACAGGTTTCGTAAAACAACTCTATAACTCGCGAAATTAATAGAGAAGAAGATTGATAATCATTAACCTGGAAACAATCCATTACAACCTCATAATCAAATTGCAGAATCTTTAACTACATTGTAACCATCTTGAACAACCCTACCCCAGAGTTAAATCCCTACTAGCCAGACATTGCAAAGAAACAGATAAATACGATCAACATAGAAATCATCTAAAGGAAGAAAAACCCTTCTGTTGAACGACTATCCAGATCGATGAATGCAGGTGTAAGGTTGAAGATGATGGCTTCACTCCCTTCTGACGATGCTCCTCCAGAACAATGGTGAGCTTGATGAATGTGAATGAAGGTGAACTGATGCAATTGGTGTGGATGAATGGAGAGAACCTCGTTTATCAGCGTGAGAGTGTGTGTTGTAATGATCGATGATGAATGAATGCCTTTCTCCTCTGATTAGGTCAGTTAAATAGACTTTTCCTCTCTCTTTTTCCCTTCAAAACGCCGAGTTTATGCTGAATTTTTCGTCCTGTCCGAACATTGGTCCGGACTTCAATGTTCGGACACAGCGTTCTGAGCGCTTCAAGTCAGAAAGTTTCGACTTGTGTCCGAACTTGGATGTTCGGACACAAGTTCGGACATGCTCCGTACATCAGACCTCCGGCTTTTCTTAACTATGTCCGAACTTCGATGCTCGGACTGAAGTTCGGACATTCCATCAGGCGCAGCACACAAACCCTCGACTTGCGTCCGAACTTGGAAGTTCGGACACAAGCTCGGACAGACCTTCAAAAATCCTCTAAATTCTTCATTTCGACTCCGATTCGACCCCCGTTTGTTGCATTATCTCCCTTGTGAGTTAATCTAGTGTTTCCTTGGCTTTTCTCTGCATTTAATCATAGAAAAAGGTATCAAGCCTTAACAAACAACAAACCAAAGGAAAACGGAAGATAAGTGTGGAATATTATCGATGTGCGTATACAAATTAGGCATTAAAGATCACTAAAAACCATTCATAATTCACACTCATCAAACCTCCTCACACTTAACCTTTGCTTGTCCTCAAGCAAAGCAGGAGTAAAATGTCTCAGAATGCCTCAGGGCCAAACCTTGGGATTACATAAAATAAGGAGCTTAGACACAATAATCACCCAAGAATCGATCTGCTCTTAACTGCATGTCTCTTAAACAATGAAGTACGCTTTTAAAACAAAAGATTATGAAGAAGCCAAATCATGAAGTCAAAACATAGAGTAACCCAGAACCTTCCAACCTTATCTCTTCTCAAACCCGTGGATGACAAGGGGTGTGAAGTTTGCCATATTCCGCAGAACCTTTCAACACCACGTACTCATGATCTAATTTAAGGAATTGCCATAAACATAAGACTTTAAAGAACTTTCTTTTTTTTCTTGCATACATATCAATTTTTCGCACAAATTCATCCCCCAGACTTTTCTCTCCATCCTTGTAACGGTATTGGGTCTTTTATCCCAGATCAGACGACCTTAGGTAAATGGGTGATGAAACACCCCTAGGACTTAATAACCGGATGGAAGAGGCCTGTTTTGGTTCAGAAAATAACTTAGATCAGAGGAGTACCTTGCCTTTATCCTTCATTCCAACATTCTCATCATTCCCAAGGTTCCAAGTTAAACCAGTTCTAACTCACAACCAACTTGTTCACAGACATTTAAAAATTCAGCCTTTGAAAATATGATAAGAGAGCATACAGCTTTGAGCAAACCAACTCTAAAGGTCAGTACCGGACTCAACTCCACAACTAAAGATCCACCCAAGTATTCAACACTAAGAAGCACTCTAAGGGAATTACCCCCACATAGCCCAAAACCAAACAAAAATTAGGTCGGGAATAAATGACTGACACATTCAGAAAGATCTCCCCCTTCCTCACACTTAATGAGAGCAATGTCCGCATTGTTCAGAAATTAATCACAAGAAGGAGATCGGACTAAATGTGTCAGACTCACAAGGGTGAAATGAACAGTGACAGAGTTATACACGTTAAAGCACGGGCCGAACATTAACCAAAAAGGAAAAGAAACTGATAACTCCCCTGATTTCTTTTGTGATGCTTTGAGGAAGAAGTTCTTCCTCACACTTAGTGTCCTGGTAGGGGAGATGTTTCCTCACACTTGCTTCCAAGCTAGTGTCCGGCATGGAGTCAGCACGAGAAAGTATACTTGCACACATTCAACAAACAACAGAAAGTATGCTAGAGCATCGCATTAGAGACATCAGTATTCAGAGTTAAAGATTAGAACAAAAAAATGGAAATAAATTAAAATACAACCCAATCGAACTAAAAGTAATCAGTCTAACACAACCAAAAGCAAATCTAAAAGAAGTCCAGAAAAGGCTCTAAACAAGAGTAGCACCAAGCATCAACATAATCACTGTGGAGGCGGGATAGTATGCCTGCCACTGCTGAAACTGCGCGAGCAGAGCCTCATAGTCTCCTGAGAGCGGCGGCCTGCTGCTGAGAGTCTCGATCTCCGCCTGATAGCGACATCTCTATGAAACGAGACTCCAGCTGAGCAAACTCATAGCGAGTGACGTACTCGCTCCCAGGGGCTGGCAGTGCAAGATAGCCTCCTGCTCGTCAGGTGAAGCAGCAGGGGCGGGCTCTGATGGTCCCTCACCCGCCTCTCGCTGGCGCTTCTGTGGTCGCGCGGCAGCCTTCTTCCTCCACTGGCCCTCGCTGAACTCAAACCACATCTTCTTCAGGCGCCCGCATCAATAGGAGCCCGCGCAGCATGCAGCCCCACAGTAGGAACGGTAACCCTCTGCCGCCTGAGTATGCTGCAGATCATGACCGGGAAGCCCAGCTTGTGCTTGTCCTTGTGCTCCATGATGTACTGCATATGCAAGAAGATCACCCATGGCAAGTAAGTGAGCTGTGCAGCCTCAGCAAACGCCGGATCCAGCACTGTCCGAAGTAGTAAGAAGTCTGTATGGTTCAGGTCCGAGCTCTGACGTGGTACAATGTTCGCAGCCAGTAGTGCGAGCAGAACTCTCTCCTGTGGGCTCTGAAGCGCATCAGCAGGGACGACCTGCTTGGATGGGTCATCCCCTCTGCGTCTTCGTGGTCCCTGAACCATGAGGGGGGTATAGTGTTGGATGGCAGCTGTCTTGAAGTCGTTGGGGTTAAGATGCTCAGGGGTCTGGGGCGGGATAAGGAATGTCCATATAGTGAGCAATCTCCATCGTGGAGACGTCACTCTATCCCTCTACTATGGATTTGATCTGCCCATCTTGGTAGATCGCATTGCATAGAACATGCGCACTTGTTCAGAGTACTGACCTCCCATATCTAGAATCTTGCCCCAGCCCAATGGGTCCAAATAAGCCCGTAGTCCTAGCTGCTGCTCCAGCTCCCGCACCACACAGCGCTCAGCAATTATGTCCATGCCTTTTTCGAACCATTCTTTGGCTGCATCATTTCTAAATTCAGGTTCTAGAGCTCTTCGGCTGGAGCTTGCTCCTGCAGCCCTCTTACCCCGGCCTGTGATTCGGCTCAGCATCTGCTCAATAAGGGTGTCCAATGTCAATTAAAGGCAGACAAGAAAATAGTTTCTAAGTGTGCATATAACCACCCAAAATCCGACAGAGTCTCCCCTAAAAATAGTCATCATTCTCCACAATAAAAATTTATCAGATTTTTTTTTCATTCGCAAAAGAGACTACTACCCATGACCAGCAGAGATCTAACTCACAAAAATTCGTAAATTTCAATCGGGTGTAACAGCATTTCAGTCAAACAAAATCTCAGTCATGCAAAATCCACAGATTCAAAATAACATCCCAACAATGTGGTTCAACCACTTCTTCTAACAGTTCAACCCCAGCACAGCAGAAAACGAAATTAACTCATTCAGATTTAGTCATCTTCATTGTTTACCAGTTCAGCCATGCACAATAAAACCACACTTCAAATGTCTTCAATGAAATCACAATAATGCAATTTTTAACAGTTCTATCCAGCAAGTTACATCATAGCAGAAGATTAACCCCATGTACGCAAATGAAGCTCAGAAATCTTCAAAAATACAGCCTATTCTCGACTTGACATACCTCAGATTCCAAATCTTGTCACAAATGCATTAAACGAGGTCGAAAAGTAGAGAAATTACCTTGTTGGAGTTGAATGTATGATTAGAAGAAGATAGAACAGCACAAATTTGCAAGAATCGCACTCGAAATCCCAGATGCTACAGATTAGGGTCGAACTGTGCAGGCTCGAAAATCGGACTTGTTTGGCGATTTCTGATTGATTTTGTGTGCTAGGGTGGTAGAGAATCAAAAATCGAACAGATTGATAGTAGGAATGTGGAATTTGGTGGAGTTTTGAGTGAGTGGTGAGGGATTGAAGAAGAGGGAATTTGGGGGTGTTGCGGCGTCGCGAGGAAGGAGAATAGGTTTTGAGAGTTTTAAGTCGCCCGCGCCCTTCTTTAATTCAGAAATTTTCGAGCTGTCCGAACTTCAATGTTCGGACAGAAGTTCGGACGGACATACCTGGGCTGCGCTTCGAATTGAGTCCGAACTTCGATGTTCGGACCGAAGTTCGGACATCCCGTTTTCCTTCCGCTAAATCTTCCGTGTTGAGTCCGAACTTCAATGTCCGGACTGAAGCTCGGACATCCCGTTTTGCACAGCTCTCAGACTCTCGAACAACGTCCGAACTTCAATCTTCGGACAGAAGTTCGGACATATAGTTTTGCCAGCCCTCAGACTCTCGAATCAGGTCCGAACTTCGATGTTCGGACCGAAGTTCGGACATCACCAAAATGCACCTCTTTGTTTCTTTTTGAGCTCAACTACTGCAGCAAAACATTATCCTAAACAAAACTATAAACAACATAAAAACACAGATAAAGTACCGAAAACACTGGGTTGCCTCCCAGTCAGCTGCTCTTCTTTAATGTCTTTAGCTAGACAATTTTGCTTGATCAATCAGAAGAGGTGTGATGAGCAGCTCTACAACAGCCCACAGTGAATTCCTTCAGCTTTCGCAATTCTTTTCGCATTCGCCAAGAGAATTTCTTTTTCACATTTGAACTCGTCTCTTGAGAATTCATCGTTGCTGTAGGATTGGATTCACCCTCCAAAAAGAATATCGCCTGCAAAGGAAAAAGGTTATGACCAGTACCAAGATAACCTTTTAAACGAGCACCATTTACCTTAAAGGTTTCACCAGCCTTATTTTCCAGCTCGTATGCCCAAGATGTAACTCCTACAACTCTGAAGGGGCCTGCCCATGTGACTTTAGCTTCCCAGGGAAGAGGCGTAGCCTAGAGTTAAATAGCAGCACTAGATCCCCCACTTTGAAGTCTCTCTTTTGTATCATCCGGTCGTGGATCTTTTTGGTGTGCTCTTTATAGATTCTTGAGCTTTCGTACGCCTGGTCCCTCAGTTCCTCCAACTCAGAAAGCTGAAATCGCCTCTTCTCTCCAGCGTCATGTAAATCAAAGTTAAGAGCCTTTAAAGCCCAATAGGCTCTGTGCTCTAGCTCAACTGGGAGATGACAAGCCTTCCCGTATACCAGCTTGAAGGGGGACATCCCAATGGGAGTTTTAAATGCGGTTCTATAGGCCCATAGAGCATCATCAAGCTTGACAGACCAATCCTTCCTGGAGGAGTTGACTGTCTTCTGAAGAATCCATTTGAGCTCTCGGTTACTCACTTCTGCTTGCCCATTAGTTTGGGGTGATAAGGTAAAGCAACCTTATGAGTCACCCCGTACTTAGTCATCAGAGAATTAAAAGCTTTGTTGCAGAATGAGAACCTCCGTCACTGATGATAGCTCTTGGCACTCCAAATCTGGTAAAGATGTTCTTCTTCAAGAATTTTACCACGGTTTAGCATCAGCAGAAGGGCAGGGGATTGCTTCGACCCATTTGGAAACATAATCTACAGCAACAAGGATGTAGTGGTTTCCGTGAGAAGAAGGAAATGGGCCAGTGAAGTCAATACCCCAGACATCAAATAATTCACTTCAAGGATTCCCTTCTGCGGCATCTCATGCCTTCTTGAAGTGTTCCCCATCCTCTGGCAGTTATCACAGTGAGCACAGAAGCGGTGGACATCTTTGTGTAGAGTGGGCCAGTAAAAACCGCACTCTAACACTTAGCAGCGTCCTAGCAGGACCGTGGTGACCACCTGCCTCTCGGGAATGGCAGAACTCTATTACACTGTTTACCTCTTCATCAGGGAGACATCTTCTGATTAGACCATCAGCACATACTCTGAAGAGATAGGGGTCCTCCCAAACATAATGACGGGTCTCAGACAGAAACTTCTTCCTCTGGTTGTAACTTAGATCAGGGAACCAACCCAGAGGCAAGATAGTTAGCCAAGTCAGCGTACCATGGCTCCTTGACTTTCCCAATTACAAAGACCGTTTCGTCGGGAAAGAACTCATTTATGGGGACCCCGTCATCTGGAGTCTCAAGCCTTGATAAATGGTCTGCAACCCCATTCTGCTTCCCTTGCTTATCAACAACTTCCAAGTCGAACTCTTGGAGAAGCAGGATCCATCTCAATAGTCTGGGCTTGGAATCATTCTTTTGGAACAAGTACTTCAAGGCGGAGTGGTCGGTGTGAGCAATTACCTTACTCCCCAGCAAATAAGGTCTGAACTTGTCAAGAGCGAACACCACAGCAAGTAGCTCCTTCTCAGTGGTGGTGTAGTTCTTTTGAGGCTCCGTCAGAGTCTTACTCGCATATGTGATCACCCTCAAAATCTTATCCTTCCTTTGACAGAGTGCAGCACCAACAGCGAAGTCGCTAGCATCAGTCATTACCTCAAAAGGAAGGGTCCAGTCAGGGGGAACCACAATGGGGGCAGAGATGAGTTTATTCTTGATGGTTGAAAAGCCTTCAAGCATTCTTCTGAAAAATGAAACTTACATCTTTCTGCAGGAGATCAGACAAGGGCTTCGCGATTTTTGAAAAGTCCTGGATGAACCTTCGATAGAACCCCGCGTGACCCAGAAAGATCTGACTCCTCTGACTGAAGTGGGAGGAGGTAACCCCTCAATGACTTCCACTTTTGCCTTATCCACCTGAATGCCGTCTTTGGAGACCCTGTGCCCAAGCACTATACCCTCATGTACCATAAAATGGCACTTCTCCCAATTTAAAACCAGGTGGGTCTCCTCACATCTGCTTAGTATCTGATCCAGCTGATCCAGACACACATCAAAGTTCTGGCCATACACCGAGAAGTCGTCCATGAAGACTTCTATGCTCTTCTCAATAAATTCGTTGAAAATGGCCATCATGCACCGCTGGAAGGTGGCTGGTGCGTTGCAGAGACCAAATGGCATCCTCCTATAGGCAAACGTGCCATAAGGGCAGGTGAAGGTGGTCTTCTCCTGATCCTCTGGCGCGATGGGAATCTGGAAGTAACCGCTGTATCCATCAAGGAAACAGTAGTACTCCTGCCCAGCCAGTCGCTCCAACATCTGATCGATGAACGGCAGCGGGAAATGGTCCTTTCTTGTGGCCTCGTTCAAACGTCTGTAGTCTATGCACATCCTCCAGCCAGTGGTCTGTCTTTGAGGCACCAGCTCTCCCTTGTCATTGGGCACCGCCACAATTCCTCCTTTCTTGGGAACGACTTGCACAGGAGAAACCCAGCGGCTGTCAGAGATGGGGTAGATGATGCCCGCATCCAAAGCTTTAAACCTCAGCTTTCACTACTTCCTTCAGGTTGGGGTTCAATCTCCTTTGGGGTTGCCTCACTGGTTTGATACTATCTTCCATGTAGATTCGGTGAGTGCAGAACCCTGGACTGATCCCTTTAATATCTGCCACTGACCACCCCAATGCTCCCTTGTGTCTTCCTAATACCTCCAGAAGTCTGCTTTCCTGCGAAACAGACAAAGAAGAAGAAATAATAACTGGCAGGGCGCCACCCTCTGCCAAGAAAGCATATTTAAGATTTGAAGGAAGAGTTTTTAATTCAAGAGTGGGGGGCTTCTCTACTGAAGGAATGAGCCTCTGAGTAGGCCTGTCCAGTGGCTCCACAGGAGGAGCATGAGGGCGAAAATAGGTTCGTCCCTGGTTAAGCTGCTGGACAACAGTAGCTACCTCAGTGCTCTCCTTGTCATCCTCAATCGAATGGCATAACACCTGTTCTAACAGATCAGAATTCTCAAACAGGAAGGAAGAGTCATCAGTACTTTCAGCGACAAATGCATCATAATCATCAGTATAGTCGACATCAATAGAAAGTACAGCATGAGAAGAAGCATTGTTCTCATCATCTTGGTGATATCAAAACTAAGCTCCTCATTATTAAATTTCAGGGTGATTTTTCCTTTGTCAACATCAATGACAGTTTTAGCAGTTCTCAGGAATGGTCTACCCAAAATTAATGGCACTTCACATCCTCATCCATATCAAGAATAACAAAATCAGCAGGGAAGAAGAAGTTACCAACACCTACCACAACGTTCTCAACCATACCACGAGGTTTGATTGACGAACGATCAGCCAATTGCAATTAAAGTTGATTGGGACAAGCTCACCAGCATGAAGCTTCTAAACATGAGTACGGCATTAAATTGATGCTTGCTCCAAGGTCGCAGAGTCCGTACCCACAGTCCATGTCTCCAATGGTGCAAGGGATGATGGGCTGCCCTGGATCTCCACACTTTGGAGGGAGCTTCTGCTGGATGGCTGCAGAGCACGTCTCTGTCAGCTGAACAATCTCCTTTTTTGAACCTTCGCTTGTTAGAAATCAAATCCTTCACAAAGCGAGCATAGTTAGGCATCTGCTTGATAGCATCAATCAAGGGAATATTAATGTAAGCTTTGAAAATACACTCAAAAATTTCCCAAATTGATCATCAAGTTCTTTCTCTTTAATCTATTAGGGAAAGGAAGTTCCTTCGGAACCACCTTACCCTTGGAGTTTTTAGCAGTCAAAATATGAGAAGGGGAAGAAATAGGAGCCTGGGTCTCCTCAACAACTACCTCAGGAGGGGCTGGGGGCCCTGACGGTGCACCAGTGCTAGAAGAAGGGCGACCGGTCTCCTCGTCAGCTTGGTCCTCAGCCACTTGATTTCTATTTACAATTGCTTCCCACTTCTTAAGGTAACTGCTGCCACCTCTTCAGAATCTGAGCAGTCTACTACCACGGTTTCTGAACCGTCACTGCCTTCAACTGAGCTTTAGGATTGGGGTCTGTTTGGGAAGGCAGTGAGCCAGACGGTCTCTGCTGCAGGAGGAACTGAGTCAACTGACTCATAGTTCCTTGCATCTCCACCATAGCGTTCTCAAGCTTTTGCTGGCCAGCTGCCAGATTCTGATTTATCACTGTTTGTTGCTCTTGAAGGCCATCAGTTTATCCATCATCTCCTTTAAATTAGCATTATTCGAGCTCAGTGATGATGGCTGAGCTGGAGACTGTTGTGGCCGAAACTGATTGTATGGGGGCCTAACAAAACCGGGTGTGCTCCCTGACTTGCCCTCTGAGGCATCTGTTGTGTTGAGTTGAGGGCGTTATTTGGGTTACCGTACCTCAGGCTTGGATGCTGGTTCTGCATCCAAGGCTGCCTGTTGTACTGGCCGATTACATTTACTTCCTCAGTCTGCCTCATCTCAGCAACCATCGGGCAGTCTTCATAATCATGGTTGTCTCCACACTGAGAACAGCATACCTCATTTGGACTAGTAGACACCTGTTTGACGGCTTGCACAGATGTCTGTCCCATAGTGAGCCGCTCTAGCATCTTCGCCATATTGCCCACTGTGGTACTTAAATGGGCCTGCTCAGCAGCAATCTGCTCCATCATAGGATCTGGAGTCCTAGAGGAAGTCTGCCCAACTGTGAAGACCCTTCCTCCACTGTTGCTCCACTGGTGGAGCTCCTCGCAGTAGGACTCCATGGCTGACATAAATTCCTCTCCGCTTTTAGCCAGCAGGTTTCCACCCAGTGCGGCTCTGACCTCGGCTCTGTGCTCATCTCTCAGCCCTTGGAAGAACCCCTGGGCCAAGGATGTCATGTTCTGACCGTGATGCGGGCACTGGCGGAGCAGCTCCTTAAATCTATCCCAAGCTTCACAGATTGTCTCACCGCCGGACTGTCTGAAAGCGGTCAGGTCAGCGATCATCTGTCTGGTCCGGGAGATAGGGATATATTTCTCGTAAAACCTCTCCGTCAACAGCTCCCAGGTGTATGATACCTGGTGGTAGACAGTGGAACCACTTCGAGGCTTCCCCTGATAGACTGTGCTGAAATAAGCACAGCCGAGCGTACTCCTCAAGCCCCTGAGCCATCCCCAACGAATCCAGATGGACTAAGAACCGATGGACATGGTCGAGTGCATCAGCCGGGTCTGCGCCTGAGAAGGTCCCTGCTGGATGATTCTGACTGCAGCGTTTGTTTGATGGCTAGGTTTCAACTTTTGCCATTCTGTTGTTAATTCTGCTGTGAGGTTCGGTAGAGTCACCGGTCCTCTTCTAGCAGCTGGCGGCCGATTTATTCTTCCCAAAGTGGCCTGCTCAGCATTGGCATTGGCTGGTCCGTTAGCAGCCATGGCGAAGGTGAGTGCTCTTCTCGCTCTTCGAGCTGTACGGTTGATCTCTAGGTCTAAGTTGAATCTTGGTGGACCTCGAGATCGAGTACCGTGCATTCACCAAACACCTGCACAGTTACACAAAACAAATCAAATAAATGAAAAAAAACAATTGACAACCAAGGCAAAGGACTTGACAAAGTCAAGTCCCCGGCAACGGCGCCATTTTGCAAACAGGTGAATTGATCTACTAAAACTAAATAAATTAATCTAGAAAGTAATAAATCAATAAGTCTGTCGGGTTGCAAAAATCCCGGTCACTATAGTATAGAAAGTAAAGCAACCAGGTATCGAACCACGGGACTTGAATAAATAAGCCTAAGTCCTATCCTAAATCCTAATAAAACTGGAAATTCAGGGGGTTGTGAATTGTTTTCGTGTTTGAATTAAATAAACGCAAATCAAAGTTAAAATGAACAATTGGTGAAAATAAATGATGAGTTTGATAATATGAGTGGAACTCCGGGTTCAGGTCGTTCTTTACTGGTTGAATCTAGTAACTTCTACAATTTAATTATGAGAAACGGAAAGGCCAATTCTTTCTATCTCTTCAATGCTAAACCCTAGTTCATTGAAGAGCTCACCTATCAGAACATGTCAACTCTAATCTAGCAGTTGGCAAAACACATATAGGTGGAATAAGCACAAAGAATTGTTAGCGTTTGTAGGAAAGATTATCTATCCGACTAATCCTTCCCCAAATCCCCAGGTTAATTCGAACACCCTATTAGTCACCTTGTCTGATCCTAACAGGTTTCGTAAAACAACTCTATAACTCGCGAAATTAATAGAGAAGAAGATTGATAATCATTAACCTGGAAACAATCCATTACAACCTCATAATCAAATTGCAGAATCTTTAACTACATTGTAACCATCTTGAACAGACCCTACCCCAGAGTTAAATCCCTACTAGCCAGACATTGCAAAGAAACAGATAAATACGATCAACATAGAAATCATCTAAAGGAAGAAAAACCCTTCTGTTGAACGACTATCCAGATCGATGAATGCAGGTGTAAGGTTGAAGATGTTGGCTTCACTCCCTTCTGACGATGCTCCTCCAGAACGATGGTGATGAGCTTGATGAATGTGAATGAAGGTGAACTGATGCAATTGGTGTGGATGAATGGAGAGAACCTCGTTTATCAGCGTGAGAGTGTGTGTTGTAATGATCGATGATGAATGAATGCCTTTCTCCTCTGATTAGGTCAGTTAAATAGACTTTTCCTCTCTCTTTTCCCTTCAAAACGCCGAGTTTATGCTGAATTTTTCGTCCTGTCCGAACATTGGTCCGGACTTCAATGTTCGGACACAGCGTTCTAAGCGCTTCAAGTCAGAAAGTTTCGACTTGTGTCCGAACTTGGATGTTCGGACACAAGTTCGGACATGCTCCGTACATCAGACCTCCGGCTTTTCTTAACTATGTCCGAACTTCGATGCTCAGACTGAAGTTCGGACATTCCATCAGGCGCAGCACACAAACCCTCGACTTGCGTCTGAACTTGGAAGTTCGGACACAAGCTCGGACAGACCTTCAAAAATCCTCTAAATTCTTTATTTCGACTCCGATTCGACCCCCGTTTGTTGCATTATCTCCCTTGTGAGTTAATCTAGTGTTTCCTTGGCTTTTCTCTGCATTTAATCATAGAAAAAGGTATCAAGCCTTAACAAACAACAAACCAAAGGAAAACGAAAAATAAGTGTGGAATATTGTCGATGTGCGTATACAAATTAGGCATTAAAGATCACTAAAAACCATTCATAATTCACACTCATCACAAGGTAGCATATGGGGCATGATAAATTCATACCGTTCACCATCGTACTGGACTCCTGTTTCCTTCGAGATTCAACTATTCGAGTCCTATAGCATACACGGAATTGTACGGTTAATTATTGATCATTAACCTAACCCGTTCTTTCGTTAATGTTTCCAAGCCACCCTTACTAATCCTTTACCTTATTCTTATTCACAAGACTCATTTACTTCTTATGTTTCTCAAGTTTGTTTCCTTACTTATGTGCATACTTCTTACTATCATTACTCTAATACTAATGCCACATGTGTATGTGCATGTGTGCATATGTACATATATATACATATATATATACAAATATTTTATTTTATTTTTTTTGGACCCGACCGACCCACATGTTGATCCGACCAACCCAAACCCCTTTGGGTCGGTCGAAGTCAGTAAGAAATCGGCTCCTAGAATCCGTCTCGACCGACCCACGACCGACCCAACCTCCTGGGTCGGACGAAGTCAGAAACTTCGAGTTGGAAAAATTCTTGCCCGACCTACCCACGACCGACTCACCCTCTCTGGGTCAGTCAAAGTCAGAAGGTTTACGATTGAAGGTTTTTAGTCCGACCGACCCACGACGGACTCAACCCTCTGGGTCGGTCGAGGTCAGAATCATCCTATTGCATTTATTTAAACTTCCTTCTTCTACCCATTTCTTCCCCAATCTTCCTACATGTAATATAACATGCTTTAACACTAATTAGACCCTCTAAATTACCTTAGTTCATTCATTAAACTCATCACTCAATCCTTGGTTTCCTTACACAATTTTTCCACTCTTGTTTTCCTAAAACTCATGCTACAGATTTTTGTTTTCTTCCTCTTCTCCAACTCAATGGTTCTTGCATTACTAGTGTTCCTAGCATTGTTTTCACCTCACATGCTACTCCTTTACTTATCTCTCCCAATCTAGTTACCAATATGGTTAGCTACTCATCTTAAACACTAAAACTCACCTAGTTATACCTTAGGCTATCTTTTCTCCTTAACACATTTAAGTCCCTTAGTTTCTAGGCAAATTTTGACAGAGGTTCCCTATATTCCTAAACATTCTCCCCACACTATTTAGCTCATACAACTCAGCTTACACAACTAGTTCAACAGCCTTGTTCATTTATACATTATCAGCACAAAATAGTTCAACCTTTTACTCAATATTTTCCTGCACATATACTCTTATTTCTCAAGGTTCTTCCAAGCTTTTAATCATCATTCAAAAGCTCCAAAACAATTTAGTTCTCTTCCTCATTATACCACAACACAACTACTACTCAAAACCATATACTTTACTCATTTTAAGCATTTAAAATCTGTTACAATAAAGCATACAAAACTAGTTCCACGTTTGAGCATTTACCGTGTGTTTCTAGTTTTCTTTCTTTCCTTCCTTTCCTTCCTTGTTTCTTTCTTTCTTGTTCTTCCTTCACAACCGATCCAAATGGAGTTCACTCCTAATGCTACAACCATCCAAAGAGCTCTAATGAGCACTAACGAAATTTCTAAACTTCTAAATTCAGCCCTAAACAACAAGAGGTTTAAAGCTCTAAAGAGTATTACCTTGGAACTTCTAGATGAAGTTTTTGAGCATTAAAAACAGCAAGCTCCAGCACTACTTGAAGGGGCTAGAAATCGGTTGTAGTAAGGAACAACAAGGAGGTTCAAAAATCTGGAAAATTTCCAAGATGAAGGAGAGGGCTAGAAAAGAGGAACTTTAAGTTCCTTTTTACCTTAAAATGATAAGGAGATGAAGGTGCTTCCAATGGTGGTCTTCAAGCTTCAAGAGGCACCACACCCATGGAGATGAAGTGTGAGCTTTTCTGATTTTGAAAGGGTTGAAATGTTGCCCAAGGAGAGAGGATTCCAATGGTGCATTTTTTGTAAGATTTGGACAAGGTTTGAGCTTTCAAAAATGGAGAGAAGGAGAGTGTTGTGTGAGAGCTTCAAATCTCCATGGCTGTCGAGAGGGAGGAGGAAAATTTCAGAAGAAGGAAGGAGGAGTAAGGTGGGAGAGTAAGGAATGGGGAGGAGAGAGGCTACACTCACCCTTTTTACTTTTCTACTTTATTTGTTTGTCTTTTAACATATAAGGAAGGACTTAAAGAGAGTGAGAGAGGGGGAGGGAACCGGCCACACTCACACACACAAAAACTCTCTGATTTTTATTTGCAAACTGGGGAATGTTAGTTTAGCTTTATTACACTTAACACCCCACAACTTCTCGTTTTTACATTACTTACTACCAGAACCCGTTTTTCTAGAATTTCCTCATTTACTTAATTTTAATGGTTCTAGACCTTTACTAATGTCTAATTATAGACATTTGATTGACTAAAATTATTACGGGTCTATTTAACCCGCTTAAAGTCACGTTTTTCAAGGAAACCGGGAAAACACGCTTTAAGGTTCGTTTGTGTTCTTAATCCGTTTTAAGGATCCATTTTCTTCGGGAATCATCCCCTCATGTTTATTTAGGTTTAATTAAGCCTCTAAAATACTTATTAGCCTAATTAATCACTATTTTAAATTTCGGGGTATTTCAATGTTGCACAACTTCCCATTGTATCTGCAATGAAGAGCAAGTTAGAAAATTTATATGGACTATAACATTACTAACATAGGGAAAATTAGTTTGAAGATGTTACCTGTAAGCTAGGGGAAGATCAGGTAGTGGATCAATCAAGTTTTTTGGACGAAAATGCGGTAGGCGTTCATACGCCCATACAGTCAACAACTTACTACAACCATTCAGATAGGTTGAATCGTACTTGGTAGCATTGCACATCTCTCTGTAGAGATGCGTAAGTAAAGCGAAATCCCAGCTCAGCAGACCAGCCCTGTCAAAGTCTACAAAGAGTCGGAGGTATGCAACATTAACGCATGCTCCATTCGCATTAGGAAACAAGAGACCACCAAGCATTTGAAGCATGAAGGCCCTCGCATGCTGCTGGTGTATCACAGGGTCAGAAAGATGAAAGTTTGGGTCAGGCTCCACAAATCTAGAGGCAAGCCAATTTATAGGGATCTGGTTGCCTCTACGGGTGGGTGGTACATCGCCAAGCAGCTCCATGCACTCTGCATTCAGATCAGATATATTGGTGCTCAAACATAAGGGGTACCCATCCACCGGTAGGCCGAACAGGGCATGTACATCCTCTAGTGTGATGGTCACCTCACCAAACGGCATAAGGAAAGTGTGCGTCTCTGGATGCCACCTCTATATCAAAGCGCTAATGATCCCTCTTCTAGTGGTAAGTCTCAACCCACAAACTTTGAACAAACCAGTTCAACTTGATCTGGTTCTAAGGGTACGATTTCTGTAAGGTTCGTACCTCTGAGCAATAAAACTAGTATTTATAAAACAATTAACAAAGGAAGATATAAATTTAAATCAAAAACAAATATTTGTAAATTTTAGTTCAATTCTTAACTACGACTAATTATTTTGTATAAATTAATAAATAAAGGTTATTTTTGTTCAACAGTAATTAATCAAAATGCTAATTATAATATAAAGTTTGGATTAATAATGCAACACTCTGATCATACAATATTTACCATCTCTACATTCTAATTATAAAGTTGGATTATAATTATAAAGCTACATTATAATTAACAAAATATATTTACAATTACAAAACTACATTCTTTTTAAAGAAACTACAATGTTGACCATCTCTACATTCTAATTATAAAGTTAGATTATAATTGTAAAGCTACATTATAATTAACAAATTATATTTATAATTATAAACCTACATTATAATTACAAAAACTACAATGTTGACCATCTCTACATTATAATTATAAAGTTCGGATTAATAATTATAAAGCTACATTATAATTAACGCATTACATTTATAATTATAAAGCTACGTTATAATTAAAGAAACTGCAATGTTTACCATCTCTACATTCTAATGATAAAGTTAGATTATAATTATAAAACTACATTATAATTAACGAATTATATTTACAATTACAAAACTACATTCTAATTAAAGAAACTACAATGTTGACCATCTCTACATTCTAATTATAAAGTTAGATTATAATTATAAAGTTACATTATAATTAATGAAATATATTTACAATTATAAAGCTACATTCTATTTAAAGAAACTACAATGTTGACCATCTCTACATTCTAAATATAAAGTTAGATTATAATTGTAAAGCTACATTATAATTAACGAATTATATTTATAATTATAAAGATACATTATAATTACAAAAACTACAATGTTGACTACATTATAGTTATAAAGTTCGGATTAATAATTATAAAGCTACATTAAAATTAACGAATTATATTTATAATTATAAAGCTACATTATAATTAAAGAAATTACAATGTTGACGATCTCTACATTCTAATTATAAAGTTATATTATAATTGTAAAGCTACATTATAATTAACGAATTATATTTATAATTATAAAGCTACATTATAATTACGGAAACTACAATGTTGACCATCTCTACATTATAATTATAAAGTTCGGATTAGTAACGATAAAGCTACATTATAATTAATGAATTACATTTATAATTATAAATCTACGTTATAATTAAAGAAACTACAATGTTTACCATCTCTACATTAAAATTATAAAGTTCTTATTAATAATTATAAAGCTACATTATAATTAACGAATTACATTTATAATTATAAAGCTACATTATAATTAAAGAAACTACAATGTTTACCATCTCTACATTCTAATTATAAAGTTCAGATTAATAATTATAAAGCAACATTATAACTAACAAATTACATATATAATTATAAAGCTACGTTATAATTAAAGATACTACAATGTTTACCACCTCTACATTCTAATTATAAAGTTCGGATTAATAATTATAAAGCAACATTATAATTAACGAATTACATTTATAATTATAAAGCTACATTATAATTCAAGAAACTACAATGTTGACCATCTCTACATTCTAATTATAAAGTTATAAAGCTACATTATTATTAACGAAATATATTTATAATTTTAAAGGTACATTCTAATTAAAAAAACTTTAATGTTGTTAATAATGTACATATAATTTCACTCAAACAATTCACCATCTCTCGCATATATTCAATTACTATAAATATAACACAAATACCAAATACTCATCTCTAAAAACAAAAAATATTTTGTAAAAAAATAATACTAATTCAAGAAAAAGAACTAACCTCATCCGTAGATGCATAAGCTGCAGAAATGTGTGTCGTCTGCAAGCTAAACGGTTATTCCTCGGCCGGTCCTTGCGAATCGAATAAATTGTACTATCCCAGATCCATGGCTGGGTAGTAGGTGGGGAGGGGGACTGGTTGTGGGTGAGGAGAGTTGTGTAAGTATGGGGGGTGAATGCGGTGCAGAGAGGGGGAATGGAGGGGGAAGTGGCGATTTGGGAGGGGGAAGGGGGTGGTTGGACTAGTTCGTGGAGGGAAGGGGAAGGAGAAGAGAATGGGGCGTGGCGGAAGAAATGAGGCGGAAAAATAGAGGTGGAAGAAATGAGGAAGAAGAAGGACAGGAGTTCAGTATTTGTGCGCTTTAGGTTGAATTTTTTTTCATTTCCCCTTTGTTAGGAGACGCACACTGCAAGTTAGTCTCCCGGGAGACTGACATGCAGTGTACGCCTCCTTAACAAAGGGGAAATAAAAAAAATTCTTTGTTAGGGAGGCGCACATCTATTGTCAGTCAGTCGGTTGGGTGATTTGTATTGTGCGCTTCCTACACAGCAAAAAGTAAAAAAATACTCATTAAATCGAATTACGAGGGAAAACATCCTTGTTATGGAATTGATATGGTCAAACACCCTTTGACCGGAAATTTTCCGATTTGATAGAGCATGGAATAGAAGTTGACGGCATGATAAATTGGAGCGGATGTGCTTAGAGATCCGGTTGAAAGGATGGATATTGGGATTGCAAGTGCAGCTTTGGCTGTGTTTGTTTGGTTTATGATTCGTCACTTCTAGTTCAGAGATTGGCGGTCACCGAAAAAAGAGGTTTACCTACGCATTATTCTCTAGGGTACCCGATGGATTACCAACCAATTTTTCCCCAAAATTTCAGTCGGTAAAAAATAGTCGGTAACTTATTTTACCTACAAAATTCTCAGCGATGGTTACCGATAGATTACTTACGAATATGTTCGTCAGTAAATTCCATACGGAAATTATGTTGGAAAATTGAAGCCACGTGATAGGTTTCCACCCATACCCAATCCGTAGAGAATCATTAGGTAAAAAATTACCTATCGATTATCTACGGAAAATTTCTACAATATTTTTTTGAGATTTTTCGTACCTTAGGAAATACTAAATTAAATTTTATTTTACATTTTTCAAGTCATATTTAATTGACATAATGATTTATTTTCCATTTTTCAGAATTTACATTCTCAAACTATATAATTTGAAATATATTCAGAATTTAGATTTTTAAACTATAAAATTTATATTTGTTAATAGACTGAAACTATATTATAATGAACAACATTTAAAATATTCAGTTTCATAAAATTAAAGATGTAATATATATATATATCCAAAACATATTATAAATCCAACAAATAATATTCGACATCGCAAATACAAAAACGATAAAAACATTTTGATAAAATTAGAAAGTGCCATGTTTAGAATTTCCATATGCCTATGTAGTACACCAAGTCAGTCACTACTATATGACATCTCACTATCTTCACCCCTAGATTGCAAGTTTCAAATTGTAATCATTGTATATATAGTGGCACTTAAAGTTGGAAAATCAGTCAATCTTAAGCAAGTAAAGAGTTCTTAAAAAGAAGTGCGAAAATAGCTAACTTGACCATTTAAACTGTGCACACAATTAATGTTTAGTGTTTTACCATTGTTGATATAACAAAAGAAAGAATAACAATCCTAAATGTATAATAGTGCATTATGAATGAGAATCAAGATAACTCTTAAAAGTATATATTTCATGCTTATCATCACCAGATCAACACTAACAAGTGTACACTTTCATAACGGATTCACAAAATCAAAATTGCCGTATTTAATGTGTGACATTCATTGCATTTTTAAAATAGATTCACAATATCATAATGGATTCACAAAGTCAAACCTGTCAAATACACTTCCAGAATGGTTCACTTTTTCAGAACCAAATGATACACTTCTAAAATCCAGCAAATTCATACACTTCTAAAAACCAATAGATTCATACACTTGTAAAAACTAGCAGTTTTATACACTTCTAAATTCAGCAGATTCACAACGAATTCACAAAAATCTGAGCTCCAACAGGATAGCGCCTCTAATGTTCAGTCCACCGTGAGGTAAAGTTTCAACTTTCAAGTGCTCGAACAGGGACTATAGTTTCATAGCAGATTCTAAAACTTCTTCTCGTTGATGTTATGAAGAAGAATTTGCACATAGTACTCCATTATGAGACGATCCAAAGGCCATTTCTACAAAACATATAAACATAACAAATGGTTAGAAATTAAAAAAAATCATACTAACACATAGAAACTCAGAAAATACAGAGATGAAAATCATAAACCAACAAAAAATGAATCAAATTCAGATACAAACTGAACCTTAAGTATATCAACAGTGATATTTAGATGAACACAAAGACTAAAAGCGCTGAATGCTCAAAGATTTTTTTGACAAGATTGCAACTAGGACTCTTCCAATTTAAGCCTTGACCAAGACAAGCAAAAAGCAAGAAGTGTATGTAATACAATTATTGACCCATCTATGAGCAGATAGTCACATACAACAACAGTCCATAATAGGAAAATCATGAGCAAATAAATGAGTGTTTTGAAACGATCCTAAACTGAAAGGAATGCATAATAGTAAAGAAATGGAAGAATAAAATAGCTGCAATTCACTGCACTTTATAGCTTAAATAAACAAAACTAAAGGACATTCAAGTAAGAAAGAACGAGAGATTCACGGGTACAGTGGAAGACATATGAGATTTGAGGTCTCAGGATCTAGAAAGTTGATGTTCTCGCCATGTCTGTGTACTTAAAAGTTTCAACAACATTGCTCATCAATGGTGGATAGTAAAAGAAATGAAAGTGATTGACAAAAAAGAATCATCGATATTTGCAAAGTTAAGACAATATACACTTTCAAGAATTCAAAAACACCACACAACGAATACAGAAACCTATCAAATTAGAAAAAGTACTAAAGTAAAGCAGAGAGAAAATACGTAAACGATAGGTACTTACGATGGTGAAGAGTGTGAGGATTATCAGGTTGCCTCAGGGAAGTTAGGGTTAAGTGAAGAGATCGAGGGGATTCAAGTGTAAGGAAGACAATGATGAAAATGGTCGGAAGTTGGAGAAATATTTCGATGAGTTGAGAACGAGTGTGATGAAGGTGAGCTCGTAGGGGACGAGAATGTCGTATGGTGCACAAAGAGCGTGCAGGTTCAGAAGAGTTAAGGGTTTTGGATTTTCAATTCAGGAACAGGAAATGAGAGGGAGAAGAAAAAATTAAATACATTTACATATTTACCCTCAGTGTAAAAGACAAATATACCCATGTCGCCATATTAGCACCTGACGCAAGTGCCAGGTTCCAAATTGCATTCAACAAAAGTATTCCACAAATTTAATATAAAAGAAATGGAGGTTGCTATCCTTACTTAAAAGATTCCATACCCTTCACAACGGTTACATCATTCATTTTCTTGCAAGTAGGATCAATATGAATTCCAACATGGTAATATCATACGCAATATTGATATTGGAGTGTCTATGGTGCTTATTCACAATGTCAATATTTTGATCTCAGACACTCACTAGCAAAGAAAATGCATGAACTTAAAATACTAAATTAATACAAAATTGCACCAACATGTAGTTGGAAACTTGAAACAAAACTTTACTGTAATAGTACCCGTTCTTACTTCTCTGTCTCAGATGCTTATTTCAGGTGAATGAACAACTAACCTATATATATAAGCTAATCTCAAACATTATATCATCATTAGTATTTATTTGAAGGCATATACATTTATATTTGTCGTTTGTTGAATTAAATAGTATTCCACTGAAAGTAGGTAATAATTCTGCTTTATTAACCCAAAAAAATATTTACTTTGTTCTACACATTTTTATGTACATATGCGTACATCTAAATATTGTAAGGGCCATGTTTTTGATGTGATACAAATCTTGGGTTTAATATGAATGCACAAGATGTGGATTTGATTTGTACAAGAACAAAATTTTCACTCTCTGTTATCGAAAAATAATGAATTAATTACAAACATTAAGAGAGCATTCTAATATATACTCTCCCCAATTCATCACCTTTTCACAAAACTTGATCATAAACGCACCCAATCCCCAGTCATCCTCCCAACTAGTAAACAAGAACCCTAATTCATCAAAGTCGTCAAGAAGGGAAAAGCTTAATGGGTATAATTCAAAGCCCCAGTTCATCCAATTACTGACAAGAACCCTATTTCATCCAATTAATGAGGAAAGGGTCTAAGCTACTACTATAATGTTTATCGTTTGCCTCACAAGGTGCGATAAAAGAAATAAAAAACCTCTACTGTTATAGTCACCATAGAGAATCAGATAAGTTCAAGTATATTAGCTGTTTTAGCCCCTCTTCACTCTAGTGTGCTAGAGATGTTGCTCAAGTATATTACCAGTTTTAGTTGTTGGGCTGGCGTGAGAGATGTTGTTCTACGCGGTTGAGAATGAAGAGGGCAGGTACTGAGAAAGAAACCAAAAGGCAAAGTAGAGGTTGAGAAAGTAAAGGTTGGGCACTGTAGATTTGTTGTTCTCCAAGGAAAACCCGAAGAGAGAAAGTAGAAGCTGAGAAAGAAAAGGTCAGGCATTACGAGTTTTAGTTTATGAAGCTTATCGACAAACATTTCTGTCGTTATCAATATCATGAAGCAGCTCGAGAAGTGTCGCGGAACTCTTGTCACTCTATCCATATCTCCCCTTCAAGTTGAACAAATTCAGAACAACCATCAATTTTGTGTACTTATTGCACGTAGGGTACAAGGCTTTCTTGGATGCATCCAACAACCTTTGATACTCATCCGGTCTTTCGACAAAATTATTCTCAACATTGTCAAGCATCTCGTCCATTCGCTCATCATGCTAAGTCATCTCATTGTCAACATCGACTCTTGAATTACTTGGGATTGATCCGACTCGTTGACAGTATCAAAGGTCTGGTCAGTTCTTGAGTGACACCGATCATGAGTGTAAGAAGTTGAAGTATTATCTTGAACAAATTCTCCATAAAAAGTCCATCTTCTGTAATGTGGCATGAAGCCACGGGTCTTCAGATGGAATTGTATGACGTCGATGCTTGAATATTTCCTTACAACACCACAATCAACACAAGGACATTGAATTTTCACCGCCTTTGTCTTGTCCTTGTGCTGCACTGCCGCTTTGCAACTTTCAGCATCTTGTCAAAGTGATCCCCTCGATCACCATACATCCAGTCATGCTCCATACTATACGTGCAACAGATCACATGTGTGAGAATTACCCTACCTAAAACTAAAATGTTTATGCAATATGGTTTGCATTTGCTAGCACGTGTTTATATCTTAATGGAGCGTGACTGGATGAGTGTCAACAAGCTAGCCTAACTCTAAGGTTCAAAACTAAAATAAACTAACATTTTAATTTCAACAATTCGTTTCATTTTTAAACAAAAACCGAAGTTAAATAACTTACTTGTTTTTACGATGTATAAAGGGAAAAGGAGGCTGGTTGGTAGACAAGTAGCGACACTAGTGAGACCTGATAAAGAAAAATAAAAATCGTTATATTGAGACAAAATACAATATTACTAAGACATTTCTAGAAAAATTTGGCATGACCTTTGCATAATTGTACACATGTCATGCTTATTATTAAGCACTCACCAAAGTCATACAACCACAAAACTTTGCAACAATGGCAAAAATCAAACTAAATGCGAATTCAATCATCAATCCACATTTTCAAAAAAATTCAATTCTTCACTAGCTAATTGGCAACAATTGCAAATTGAAGGAGCAGAGATAGTCGAAGGAATGAAGAAAGCGTATGCCGTTGGGAAATCTGGAAGTAGGAAGCTGCAGCCATAATGGTGCTTTTGATCCTAGGTACTCTTCTCTAGTATTTCTTTATAAATCTAGGCACAATTGCGTTGATCTTTTCCACTGCAGCCTCTGAGGCCATCACAGCAGAGTGGAATCTACCCATTGTGTCAGTAAGGAAAAAGAAAAAACCTCCACAACACAGTGGATTCAACTCAAATTCTCTCTCCAAGTTTCTTAGTTAAGGATTGTACTTTTCTAATTCTTATTGGTTGTTCACACTTTCCCATAACTTTCACAACTTTTTATTGGCTGTTATTTTAGAAGAAATGAGTTAATAGTTTTTGTTATTGTAGTGATAGGTTGGATAATAAAGGTTCTTAACAAATATAATATATTATTATGATGACATGACATATAGGGAAGTGTTAAGAACTCATGTGTTGGGATGCTCTGAAGTCTCGTTGTTTATATAGTGAAGTTCATGTCATTTGGTAGCAAAATTTCTCACTTCGGTCGATGTATCGTCGTACCATTTTATGAAAATTAACCCTTTTGCCTTCCTTTTCTTGCCCTAAATAGTGCATTATGAATGAGAATCAAGATAACTATTAGAAGTATATATTTCTGCTCATCACCAGATCAACAATAACAAGTGTACACTTTCATAATAGATTCGCACAATCAAAACTGCCGTATTTAATGTGTGACATTCATTGCATTTTTAGAAAATTCACAATATCATAATGGATTCACAAAATCAAACCTGTCAAATACACTTTCCAGAATGGTTCACTTTTTCAGAACCAAATGATACACTTCTAAAAATCAGTAAATTCATACACTTCTAAAAACCAGTAGATTCATACACTTGTAAAAACTAGCAGTTTCATACACTTCTAAAAACCAGCAGATTCACAACGAATTCACAAAAATCTGAGCTCCAACAGGAGAGCGCCTCTAATGTTTAGTCCACCGTGAGGTAGAGTTTCAATTTTTAAGTGCTCGAACAGGGACTACATTTTCATAGCATATTCTAAAATATCTTTCTTCTTGTTGTTGATGCTTTGAAGAAGAATTTGCACATAATACTTCATTCTGAGACAATCCAAAGGTCCTTTCTACAAAAAATATAAACATAACAAAAGGTTAGAAACAAAAAAAAATCATACATACATATATACATAGAAGCTGGGAAAATACATAGATGAAAATCATAAACCAACAAAAAATGAATCAAATTCAGATACAAACTGAACCTTAAGTATATCAACAGTGATATTTAGATGAACACAGAGACTAAAAGCGCTGAATGCTCAAAGATTATTTGACAAGATTGCAACTAGGACTCTTCCAATTGAAGCCTTGACCAAAAATCACAAGCAAAAAACAAGCAAGTGTATGTAATACAATTATTGACCCGTCTATGAGCATATAGTCACATACAACAACAATCCATAATAGGAAAATCATGAGCAAACAAATGAGTGTTTTGACACGATCCTAAACTGAATGGAATGCATAATAGTAAAGAAATGGAAGAATAAAATAGCTCTGAATGTTGATGTTCGAGGTCTTAGGATCTAGAATGTTGATGTTCTCGCCATGTTTGTGTACTTCAAAGTTTCAACAACATTGCTCATCAATGGTGGATGGTAAAAGAAATGAAAGTGATCGACAGAGAAAAATCATCGATATTTGCAAAGGCAAGACAGTATACACTTTCGAGAATTCAAAAACACCACACAACCAATAAGGAAACCTAACAAATTAGAAAAAGTACTACAGTAAAGCATAAAGAAAATGCGTAAACGATAGGTACTTACGATGGTGAAGAGTGTGAGGATTATCGGGTTGCCACAGAGAAGTTAGGGTTAAGTGAAGAGACCGAGGGGATTCAAGTGTCAGGAAGAGAACGACGAGAATGGTCGGAAGTTGGAGAAAGATTCCGATGAGCTGAGAACGAGTGCGATGAAGGTGAGCTCGTAGGGGAAGAGAATGTTTGAAGGTGAACGAAGAGCGTGTAGGTTCAGGAGAGTTGAGGGTTTTTGATTTTCAATTCAGGAACAGGAAAAGAGAGGGAGAAGAGTAAACACAATACATTTACAGATTTACCCTTAGTGTAAAAGACAAATATACCCCTATCGCCATATTAGCACCTAGCGCAAGCACCAGGCTTCAAATTACGTATGTTGAACAAAAGTATACCACAATTTAATATAAAAGGCCCAGAGGTTGATATCCTTGAAAGATTCCATACCCTTCACAACGGTAACATCATTCACTTTCTTACAAGTAGGATCAATATGAATTCCAACATGGTAATATTATACGCAATATTGATATTGGAGTGTCTTTGGTACTTATTCACAATATCAATATTTTGATCTCAGACACTCACTAGCAAAGAAAATGAATGAACTTAAGATACTAAATTAAAACAAAATTACACCAGCATGTAGTTGAAAACTTGAAACAAAATTTTACTGTAAAAGTACCCTTTCTTATTTCTCTATCTCAGATGCTTATTTCTGGTGAATGAACAACTAAACTATATATATAAGCTAATCCCAAACATTATATCATCATTAGTATTGATTTGAAGACACACACATTTAAATTTTTCGTCTGTTAAATTAAATAGTATTTTACTTAAAGTAGGTAATAATTCTTCTTTATTAACTTAAAAAATATTTACTTTGTTCTACACATTTTTATGTACATATGCGTACATCTAAATATTGTAAGGCCATTTTGTTGATGTGATACAAAATCTTGGGTTTAATATGAATGCACAAGATGTGGATTTGATTTCTACAAGAACAAAATTTTCACTCTCTGTTATTGAAAAATAATGAATCAACTACAGACATTGAGAGAGCGTTCTAATATACACCACTACAGGAAAAAAGGCTTTTAATGATCAACAATATTGGTCGTTAATGATGATAATTTTTATCGTTAACGATAATAATGATCAAAAATAGAGTTCGTCACCAGTGGTCGCTAAAGGTCCGTCGCTAATAGCTTTTGCGACCAACCAAATACCTTGGTCACCAATGCATTAGTGACTAAATATGAAGTTGATCGCTAACGCTTTAACAACTACAATTTTTTGTTGTCGCTAGTGTTTTAGTGACTGACAATATAATTCGTCGCTAACGTCACTTGCGACCATTATTTGTATCTATAAGGTAACATAGAAAATATTATTGGTGACCAACAATTTTGGTCGCTAATGTTATTAATGACCAAATTTTACATGGAATCTTACGACCAAATATTGTATGTAATATGCTTTTTTTTGTAACCATGCACATACTAGTGTTTTTTTTCACCTTCCATATCATTCTACTTAGTTAAAATGTTGAGAACATTGTAAGTCTTCATATAAAAATGCTTAGACATTGATAACCATATGACTAAAATATTATAAAAACATTTAAATACACAATATCAAAAACTTTACAATAACGTTTTGCAAAAGAACTAAGAAAAGTAAATAAAATCACATGTCAATGTCATTTAAGGTGACGACACTTCATAATTTATAGTTGAATGTCATTGCTTTAAAAGATCCCTACTAACTAGTTAACTCCCGAGGAATTATCGTCTTAATTTTCACTGGTAGCAAGTATTCATATAATCTATTGGATGCCGCAGTTCTCACTTGTAAGCGAACAAACTAAATCTTTCCAACAATTGTACGAATCACCAGAGAAATATAACAAAGCAAGGAATAAAACTACAATCTGAATAGAATTATTTGTAAACATAAAAGGATTAAGAAATCTTAAACTAGGAATTTATAATAAACTAGAATTTTGCACAACTACTCAGACATAGGAGACAAGGAAATAATAACAATGATAAAGAGATCAGAAAACATCATCTAATTGTTGTAGAACTGGTGACGAATCCAGTCTCTGTCTTTTGCTACCATTTCCAAGTTGCTCTCTGTTCTCTCCGTCTTCTTCTCTCTCGACGGCTAGGGTTTGGAAAGTTGGAAGAATCGAAGATGCCCCACGTTTCTGATTAAAACTGATATATAAATCTCTTCTACTTTAATGAAACGCTGTGTACGCAGCTTCAGGGGTTTGGTCTAGGTTTGGGTCTGGGCCTATAAATCTGGACAGATAACCGGACCAGGTCTCAAAAGCAACAAAAAGTTTCGTCCATGTGGTTCGGGTTTGTATAACCGGACACATACCCAGACCATGCCATAATTTAGATAGAAGGTTTTCTCTGTAGTTGGTCCGGGTTCATAGGTCCGGACAAAGACCCACACCATACCTAAAATGCTTTATAAACTTCATTTTGACTCCTGTTCAGTCCCGTCTAGATAGTTAAGCTCTTGGCACGCGTTTCTAGACCATTTTCTTCAGTATTTATACCCGTTCAAGCATAAAACCATAAGTAAGGGAAGTTATTCACATAAATTATAAATTAACATAAAAGTAAGGGAATTTATCACATAATCCAATAACATATTAATCAAATTAAGCATAGAAATATGGATAAATTCTGCACTTATCAAATCCCAACGACAATTAAATCTGCTGCAAGCTCACCCTTGACCTCACCTTGTGCACCGGCAACGACCTTGTCTTGCTTCACCTCCGACGACCTCGTCGTCTAAAATAGGAATAACCAGGGAGTTTGGTAATGTCAATTTGGGAGAAGACCCCGCCTGTAACACCCCAACCGTTAATCCTATACTTACCGTCCAATCATCCCATAATTCAGAGTTACTTGCAGCGGAAATACTACCTACTACGGCGGGTGATACAACGCCACTAACCGCCCATACGGCTAGCAAGGCTATTACTACTTACAGTGACGGTCTGATGAACATAGTATACCGAGCTGCTAAATTACTTACCAAAATACCATATACCAAATACTTACATCAATGGATCACCGAGTATTTAAGTGTATTCAATTACATCCTCTCTAGGTTCCAAAAGAGTGAGTTTCTACCAGCTACTCATCTATACCAATTCCCATTCTATCAAAATCCAAAAAGGTGTACCCCATGGTACACCGGCTATTCAAACTACAGCCATGTACTACTCAGTACACCAATCATAATTCAGCGTTTACAATCCAAAAAGAAGATAAAAGGACTAGAACCAAGTCTTCACCTCTTCATCCCTCGCGGGTACCTGCGTGTAGTAAAAATGGTGCCCCAAGGGGCTCAGCAAACGCTGCGTATAAACTCCGCATATACCGCGTGCTAGCTAGGGCACGCCGACTATTTGACGTCCACTAAACATGTGATTCATTAATTTCATACATACATGCTTGCATACAACATACATTCATTCACAATACATTATTCATTCCAAGGCAACAATACAATAATGCTCACAATACTTACCTTCACAAGGTTAGCCAAATTATGCATCCTGGTTCATCAGAATGCTTTTACTCTTTTACTCATTACTTACTTTTTCTTACTTACATTTACTTACTTCCATTTACTTTACTTACTCATTCTTACTTACTTACTTATACTCAAGTTAAGTCGTCGGGACCTCTGGCCCTGGGGACTACGCCGTCCCACCTCCGGGATTTACTTGACTCACAAATCTGGGATGCTACCCACTTAAGGGATTTGGGCCGCGGACCAGTTTAAGAGTCAGGAATTGGAGCCAACCTCTCGTGACTCCGCATCCTCACGCGTGGCCGAAACTATATCGGACTTCTACTCATTCCAATTTAATTACCAATTTAAGTTAGATTGGTTAGCTTGTTAGGAATAAGTTAGAAGCCCAAACACATTCACAATCGGTCACAGTACATTACAACATTCATACAAGCATTCATATTCATCCATACATTTCATGAATTATACAAACTAAAATTTAAGAGAATATTCACAACATACAACACTACATATTCACAAGTATGCATATTAACTCCGATTCGTGCATTTATCTTATTTGGTGATCAATTAGCACACAACACACAAATCAGAGTAACCAAGATAGCATACGGGGCATGAGGAATCCATACCGTTCACCGTCGTACGTGTTTCCAAACGTCCTTCGGTGTCACAAATCAAATCCTATTATATATATACAATTGAATGATTAATATAACTATCATCAACTTAACTCCTACTTATTATGTCCTTATACTTCTTACACTTACACTTTACTTACCTATTTTTCATTACTTAAGTTTTACTTCCTTACTGAATGATTACATATATATATATTATTTAATTTAAATAAATTTTTTTTTGACTGGACCGGACTTGCGATCGACCTTGAAAGTCCGGTCCATTCCTGTAGCTCAGATTACGGAAATTCTTCTGGCCGACCGAACTTGCAAGTCCGGTCGCAAGTTCGGTCCATTCCAGAAGGTTTCATCGGGGAATTTTTCTGGCCCGACCGAACTTGCAAGTCCGGTCGCAAGTCCGGTCGATTCCAGCAGCTTTCAGACGGAAAAATTTTCTGCTCCGACCGAACTTGCAAGTCCTGTCGCAAGTCCGGTCGATTCCAGAAGCATTCCCGTCTTGTAAATCTGGGCTCGACCGAACTTGCAAGTCCGGTCGCAAGTTCGGTCCGGCCCAGTATTTGCATTTTAATTTCTGTTTTCAGTCCTCTCTTTTACCCATTACTTCCCCATTGTTCCTACACTTATTCCCACATGTTATAACACTAATTAGACCACCCAATACACCTTAGTTCATTCATTAACTCTTTACACATTTCTATACTCATTCACTCACATAATTTCCCAAGTTTCATACCACACTCACACTAGTTTCTTCCCTAGTTGCATTTTGCTACAGATTTCTCCTCTAACTCTTCCCAACTATAACTCCCTCTTCTAATGTCATTTCTAACACTCCTAATGCATTACTCACCTCTCATAACTTACCCACCAAACTACTCACTAAATCTGTTACAATACAACATTTTTTCACCTAGTTTCTAACACACTAAGTGTCTATTCCTAGTAAATTTTGCCATAGTCTCCCCTATATTTTTATACTCTCACCACATATTCTAGTTCACAATTCAACACCTATTTCACCTGTTTCAATAGACATCAATATACAAGCTTCCAGACACCATTCCCAAACACTAAACACCACTAAATTTTCCTGCACACTACTTTCTCATTCCCAATCTGTTTGTAACAGTTTTTAAATTGCTTTCCAAGGTTCAAAACACTTGTATTCCCTTACACATTATACTACTAATGCATACCATTTACAATACACATTTTCATTTCTAAAAATCTGTTACATACTCATTTACAAAGCTATACAAAGATGAGCTCAATTACCTTGTTTTCTTCTTCTAGTTTCTTCTCTTCTTGCTCTTCTTCCTCCTCCTCCACCAGTTCAGCAAACACTAATTCTCTACTCTACAACCCATATACATACACTTTCAATACACTAAAAACTAACCCTAACTATTATCAAGTTTTAAGTAGTGTTTAGGGTTTAGAATTTATTTTACCTTCCAAGGGTGTAAGGAGCTGTTTGGGTTAGCTCAAGAACAATGTTTCCTCTCCTCCAACAAAGCCAAATCGGCTAGAACACAAGGGACCAACCAAGGGTTTAGTCAATTTTCGTTTTGCCCACAAAGGCTAGAAAAAAGGTGGAGTTTCAAGAAGATTTTTACCTTAAAAGAACAAGGAGAAGAAGGTGGTGCTAATGGTGGTCTTGAAGCTCCAAATGGGACATACCCCTAAAAACGAAAGTTCTCCTTTTTGATTTTTGAAGAGGGGGAAATGTTGCTCTTGAGGAGAGGATGACAATGGTGTAATTTTTACAATTTTGAAGGAAGTTTAAGGGAGTAACAAGATGAGAGAAGTAGAGTTTTGTGAGTGGTTCTTCAAACCTCCATAGAAATCGCATGGGGGAAGAAGAAGAAAGAAAAGAGAGTGAGGGAGGAGGTGAGTACGTGAGTGAGGGAGGAGAATGGGTAGGAGAGAGAGAATAAAGTGAGGGTGGGGTTACTTTATTGTTTTTGTTTGTTTGTAAATTAGAAGGGAGTTAGTGAGTGTGTGAGAGAGGGGGAAATAAGAGGGCCGGCTGGCACCACACACACACACACACATTTTTACTTTTATTTTAAAGTGGACACACAAGTTTGTGTTTTTATATTTCTACCCCACAACTTCCCGTTTTTGACAGTTTTTACTAATCTCTCGTTTTATTGATTTTATTGGTCCTAAAGCTTCACTAATATTTATTAATGATTATTTAGTTGACCAAAATTGTTACGGGTCTATTGACCCGCTTAAAGACACGTTTTCCCGGTTACCTCGAAAAACGCTCTTTAAGGTTCGTTAGTGGTTTTAATCCATTTTAAGGATCCGTTTTCTTCGGGATTTGTTCCCTTACGATTATTTATACTTAATTAAGCCTCTAAATTATTCATTAGCCTAATTAATCACTATTTTAATTACGGGGTATTTCACTGCCCTTTGTTTATACATAAAAATTGGAATTCATCCCGATGCAAGCACAAATTTTGACCATCTCTACTGTCACCCAAGGCGAGTTCATCACTACTTCCTTGCTTCCTTCGATCGCATCATCACCATCTAGTATCCTCACCTTAGACTGATTCTCAGAGCTGAGCAGAGAGCACTTAGCAGTGACTGGAACATCCAAAGCTAATCGTAAGACATTCTCCATAAATAGGAACAAACCCATATACTAGTTATATGTGAAACTCCTTGGTCATCGTCCTGAATCACTCGCCACCTACTAAACCAATTAAAGTGCAAATTAGGCATAGAAGAACTCACCATCTTATGCGCCTCTAATATCTCAACCGACCTCAAATATGTGAAGAAGTAGGACGACAATGATGGTGGTGAAGCTGAGCCATTTTTTCATGTGTGGAAACTGGTGGGGTACTCCTCCCTTGTTTCCTCCTCATCCGGATCCATAGATAGATTGTAGCAGAGAATTGGGACAACGGTGAAATTTGCTGGAATTTGATGAAGAAAAAACTTACCACCCCCAAGGGTGGATGAAAGAAAACAGCAAACCTAAAGAGTAAACATTGAAAACCCCGTCACCAAAAGGGAAAGAAGAAGAAGGAAAAAAAAAAAGAGAGAGGAGAGAGCACGTCTCTCTACATTTTCAATAAAATTCTCAACAACACACAAGTAGGTTGAATACATTGAAAAACAAAAACTTAAAAAACAATATGCCTTTTGACCATCTCATACCGAGCTTCACTTTAATGTCTCAGAGACTTGTATCTAAAGTGCACATGTTGCCACCAAAGACAATGTCGTTTCTCATATTCCATATGAGATATATACATGCAATAGCTGCCATTATTTTGTGTATCATTTGTATTCTCCACGTAGGTAACAGGAACATTATTCACTTCATCGTGTTATCAAATGACCGAGGTCTATTAAAATCAAGTTTATATTATGGATGTCAATAGATCGAGTTCAGATTAAGTGAAGCATCACCCACATTTATCATCTGATTACCTTTTATACATTCATCCTTCACCCAATTTACTCACCATTAAGCACCCAATCATCCATCAATACGTCATCTGCAGGTGTTTGGGTTATAAATGGGTGAACTTTTTTCTTATTATAAAATTTCTTGCTAAAAGTAATATAAGTTATGACTATAAATTTTCTTAATACATACAAAATTTAATGATACCATGAAAACATTACCATTTGAAATACAAAACACCTGATCAAGAAAGAAACGAGACTACTTCTTTCATATTATAGTACTCAATATTAGTTTCTTTCTTTTTTTTAAATTGTCTTGCTGTTATTTTCATTTTCAAACAAGTAGCATGTGAATTTTCACTGTACCTAGATACCATTTGTGATTTACCTATTGAGTACTAAACTTTTAGAACATTTTAACATGGTAGCCGAATATTCTTTTTATACAAAAAAGCAATTAGGTTAAGTCACTGTTGTGAGTCATGTTTCTCCCTTTTGCTCTGTTTGTTATGCTCTTTCGTCTCCCTGAGGCGGGAGGTTTTTCAACTTCTACCCAATTCGATCTTCTAGACCAACACCTACCACCAACCCAGGGAAATGAAGGTAATAATTTCTGCGTTGTTCCAATGGAGAAAATCTTCTTCACTGACACCTAGCATCCAGGTAATGATGAGGATTTCAGCAGATCTGTAAAGTTTCCAAGGAGCCACTATTACATGCATGGCGCAGGCGGCCGCCACCACTGCTCCACAACGCCTCTTCCTCTTCCTCTCCCGATTTCTATATTAGCACATTTGGATTTAGTCCATTTCTCCCCTCTCACCCCGTTCCACCTCTTGATAATTACACGATTCACGACAATCCCTATACCTTTTCTCTTCTCAAACCAACCATGGATTCTATCAACATTAATGGAGTTCAACTCGCCGTCCATCGTTACCTTCTTATGCAACTATTTTCTACTATACCTATATGTGCCTCCTCTTTTGAGCTCATCCTAAAATAAAGCTGGACAAGTTTGTGAGGGTTCAGGTTTACAAAGACGGGGCAGAGCCAATTCGTCTTTGAGTTTGAAACTGCTGACATGTTGCAAGCTATACAGGGAAGAGGGCCATGGACCATTAATACCAAACTTTTTGCTCTCCAAATTCTTGATCCAACTAAAGCCCTTGATCGGTGCAATTTTATCTGGATTCCCTTCTGGGTTAGAATCTACAATGTTTCAAGGAATTATCACACCTTGGAGTTCACTTTTAGGGCTGCACAAAAGTTGGGTCGATTCTCTGGTATTATGGAGAATGACGCCTCTTCTGGGTACCCGTACTTTTGACTTAAGATAGATTTTAATGTCTAGATTCCTACCCACCGCTCTCTCCCTATGCTTATAGATGGTCAGTACCATGTATTCATGGTTTCATATGATAATATGTCACTTATATGTTATTATTGTGGGTTATTTCTTCATACATCGGATGCATGCCCTCATGCGAGTCCTGATAGTGAAGCCAATAGACCCTATGGCATGGGGCTAACTACAGAGACTCAACTTTCAAGAAGAAGGGACCCCGGTTATCGCTCGCCACCGGATGCATGGGCTTATCCGTCAAGATCAGGGAATCACCAGGCTAGTGGCTCCATCTGGGTTTCTTCAACATGGGTGGATCATCAACAACAAGGATGTGAGATCCATCAACTAGTTGTGGATGTTGACTTGCCTGCCCCTTTGACTAGAACCCGCAAGTGTAAGTTAAGTGAAGTCTTAATGGAGGCAATACAGGAGGAACTGTGGGATCTTCGTCTTCTAGAAGCACAATAGAAAGGCGACCAGGAGTCAAGGGGTTAACCATGCAGGGGATGGAGAGGATGGGAAGCAGGGAGGTTCGAACAAAGATAAGGCGATTATGGGTCAGCCTCAGAATGGCCATGGCAATTAATTCGGTTTAGGCTAGTTGCTTGAGTCCGAACACAACTCATGTAGCTAGCTTTTTGTCTTTTGCGTCCCAGTTGGTGTTTGCTTGGATCTCAGTTAGCACGTGGTTAGAGCTTATGCCCTCCCCTTTGTTTAGGTTTGTGTATGCTATCTTGCTGCATGGCTGGTTTTGTTTGTGGATTGTAATATGGGAAGTTGATGCATGGGCATCATTGGTTTTCTCATCATCTCAAAACTCTAACACCCTCATGGGGCAGTGGCGGACCAAGGGGGATCGAGGGGCACCGCCCCCTGAATATTTTAAAATTTGCTAAATGTTCTTATAAATTTTTTAAAAAGTACAAAAACATAATTTTTTAAAGAATGATAGTGTCAAAAAAATTCCCCTGAACAAAATTTCTAGGTGCACCACTATCATGGGGATCAATGCCAAATGGTAAAGTTGTTCGCTTTGGGTACAATGGTGAGTGTTTTGTTCCTCCTAGTCCTACGGTTTTATCGATTGCTTTCTTTGATATTTAGGAACGTAAGTTTTTCTTATAGTTCAACCTTAAAAAAGCAATTAAAACAACGGTTAAATACGCAATGTACATAAGATTCATTTGGTAAAATTAGAGATTTCTTAAGGATGCAGATAGTTGTTTCTCTAATTTATAGCAAAAATAAAGGTTAATCTTGTGTGAGTTTAGTTAATTAGTAAAAAGATGGTTCAAAATTTTAGCAAAATGAGAGATAGTATTAATTTTTATTCATCGACCTTTGCAGATATATATTTGATATTATTTGGCTAATATCAATTGATTGTACTTTTACCACTAATTTTTACAAAAATAATGCCGCGTTTACTGTTAATTAACTAGTCGCCATATCGATCCATTAAACTGCTAATGTAATTCAAAATTTTATTAATATGATATAATAACCGTTAGAAACTAGAGATAACATGTATTAAGCCTTTCAGATCGCTTCTAATAACAAAAAAGAAAAATGTAATCATACGGCTCACATGCAATTCAGTCTTAACATCAGACATCCAAGGTCTTCCATTCAAAAATACTATAGCAGTAACTTTCATAGAAAAATGTTCCTGGTCTATCAAGGAGACACCAAAATCAAGCTCTCTTCACCCGCATGGGAGGAGGAGACATATTGCCGACAGGGTTTGGTCCTGATGGTGGCGTACGGTTCAACTGAGCATATGGAGGAATTCGACTGCCACGAGCCGTATAACGTGTGGAGAATCCCTCATCACGAGCTAACTGAACTGGTTATGGGGAGGAGATCGTTTGCCGTTGCCGATTGGGTTTGATCCGGATGGAACTTCATGCTGCAGACCAATCTTTTTCACCAGGTAATTTGTTGCCGGAGGGGGAAATCGGTTGCCAATAGGGTTTGGTCCGGACGGGACTTCATGCTCCAGACCGACCCTCATTCCTTTATACACTTCTGGAGGAGGAGATCGATTGCCGATTGGGTTTGATCCGGATGGAACTTCATGCTGCAGACCAATCTTCTTCTCCAGATGATTTGTAGCCGGAGGGGGAAATCGGTTGCCAATAGGGTTTGGTCCGGACGGGACTTCATGCTCCAGACCAACCCTCATCCTTTATACAATTCTGGAGGAGGAGATCGGAAGCCGATTGGCTTTGCTGCAGATGGAACGTCATGATCTGTGCGAACCCTCTTTTCAGTTACATACGGCAAGGGTTCCGAACCCTTGTTTTCAAACAAAATGTTAGAAGCAGAATGGAGGAGAGGACCAGGAGGAGCTCTAAAAGCCCACTTGTGATGGCCATAGTAAATGGAGGAAGTATCAGCAAGTGCAAATTGAAAGAGCAGAGATAGTAGAAGGAATGAAGACGTATGCCGTTGGGAAATCTGGAAGAGGGAAACTGCAGCCATAATGGAGCTTTTTTTGATCCTAAGGGGTGCTCTTCTCTAGTATTTCTTTGAATATCTAGGCACAATTGCGTTGATTCTTGTCCAGTGCAGCCTCTGAAGTCTCGTTGTTTATATAGTCAAGTTCACGTCGTTTGGTTGCAAAGTTTTTCAATTCGGTCCATGTATCGTCTTACCGTTTTATTATAATTAAGCCTTTTGCCTTCCTTTTCTTTCCCTAAATATGTTAAATAAATATTTTTGTTAAAAAAGGACTGATTGCATTGACAAACGGGGCAGAACAATTAGAAAAGATTCACGTACCCTTCTGTAGTGGAAACAGATAAATTTCCTCCACTTTCAAACTGTTTCCAATTTCTAATGAAAAGAAAAAACTTCCATATACTTCCTTGACAGTCAAAGAGACGTAATTGCAATATATTTCGGGAATTGAGTTTATAGCCAAATAAAACCAACCCTTCAGCAGTTCAGCTCAATCGTGCTGTAAAGTATTGCTTGCCTCCAATCCTTACAAACGATACACTATAAAAATTGCTTAATCTACACAAAATACGCCATTTAGTAATATTTGAATATGCAGTTTCACCTTTTCTAATACAAGAATTTCATTCTTCCAAATTAGGAGGACACTATGGCACTGACCAAAAAAAATTATGGCACTGACCAAATTGTGGCAAATTTCCAAAGGCGGATTATATGGAGGATGGCACATATTTGTCTTTTTGTGTTTGTGTATTTTTGTAATATTTTAAAATATCATAGTTTATTAGATATAAGTTCAAATAACATAAATTTTTACTATTGTTCATCTTAATTCGAGTTCTTCAAAAAAAATCATACATGAATATGTTTTGATAAATTTAACTTTTTATTTTTTGTATTACATATGATAAAGAATTCATCTTGAATCTTAAGTTTAAAGAAAATGAATCAAATTTGTTTAAAAGTGAATCAGATGTTGTTAGACCCTAAAACCTACACAACAAACCCTTCAACGATTTTAGCATTCCTATGATAGTTTTTAGGGTGTTTGGGGGGTAGGGTAATCTTTTTGTCATTAGTTCTTCACTTTATATTGACGTCACTGACTTGACAGTTTTGTAGGGTTTATGGTTTAGGGTTTAGGGACTTGAAACCCTGCACTAAAAACCATAAAAATGTCTTCTACGTTTTTAGCATTCATAGGGTGGTTTTCAGGGTGTTTGAGGGGGTAGGTTAATCTTTTTGGCATTAGTTCTAACTTTATATTACCGTCACTGACTCGATATTTTAGGGTTCGTAGTTAAGGGTTTATTGAAATGTGAATATTTCAATTAAGAAAAAGCGAATCACATGTTTAAGTATAATGAATCTTTAATTTAAGAAAAGTGAATCTTATGTTTAAGAAAAATGAATTATATCACAAACTTATGCAAGAATTATATGAATCCTTCGTTTAAGAAAAGTGAATATTTTGTTCAAATGTTTCAGAAAAGTGAATCTTATCACAAATTTATACGAGAACAATATGAACCTTTCATTTATTTAAAAGTGAATATTTCGTTGAGAAAAAATTTACCAAATATTCAAGAAAAATGAATCTTATATGTAAGACAAGTGAACCTTTACTTAAAATAATGTAAATCCTTTGTTTTTCCAAAAGTGAATTTTAATTTTAAGAAAAGTAAATCTTAAAGAAGATTCATTTTGTTAATGTATGAGGTTCATTTTATTATTAAAGAAGATTCATTTTTGTTAATAAATAAGATTCGCTTTTAAAATACGTAATATATACCCATTCTAAAAATATAGAATTTTAAGTTTACTAAAACATATCCATCTTGTTTTGAAGAGTATGAAAAATGATGAACAATGGGATAATTTGTTTTATTTTTACACTTATATTTTGTGAGTTATAACATTTTGAAAAAAAAAATTGTTTCTCTCTCTATCTACATTCAGTTTAATTGAGTCAATAATGTATTAACATGTGCCACTGAAGCAATAGAAGAAGATGGAGAGCATCCTCGTTCGGTTTCCAAATAAGGATTATATTAGATTAAACCAATATACATCATTCTGTTGTCGATTGTTGAGATTTTGCAAAGAGATAAATTTTTAGCTCAAGCCACTGACACTATTTCAGTTCGCACTACTATAAAAAGTGTAGATAACGACATTTTTTTAACCCCACTTAATAAAGTGTAGCAAATTTTTTAATATATGTAACACCCTTAAATAACCTCAACAGCAGTACAAACAATGCCCAACGATATCATGACAAGTATATGCAGCGGGTTCGCAACTCCATCCGGGTGCCACAGATGTCAGCCACCCACGTGGTTGACATAATCACACCACCAACACCAAGTTACGGTCTGAATGACTGGAATTAAAACCTTAACCGAATCCAAGTACGACATGAAATACAACCAAGTACCGAGAGTCTACATCATAAATTCTTAATTAAACAACATAAACCAAAACGTACATCCAGGGTTTAGTGTTACATAGTCACAACCCATACATTAAAACATACTAACTAACAGTCTTGCCCAGATAGACTACCCCCATGATAGTCCTTCACCTACACTCCGACATGATCTAGCTGATCACCTGTAAAAATAAAGGACTCAGCAAAACTATGCCGAGTATGAACGTGTGAAGCCCGCATGTTACCGGGCTACACGACTACTTGGTCGAATATGATTAAGTCAAATTACATCCTATAATAAAGTAGTAAAGCACACCACAAACATCATAATATCAAACACACTTTAAGGTAGCAAAGCGTTAGAAACAAGCAACCAAGCATAACAATTTACTAGTATAGCAACAGCACTCATGTGACTAATCAAACGTGTGCATAGGTATATTATACCAACGTTCCTCGCTATGGGATCATTCGAGCGTTGTGTGTTTTCATTCCTTTTACTCTTGTTTCCATAAAGTGTATTCTCTTCCTCTCCTCCTGCACCAAGTCTAGGGATATAGTTAGGTCCCGCGACCATATCATGTAGGTGCCAATCTTTCCTTGATTCGTTAAGGTTCATTTGCGAATTCTCTTATCACCACGTATTGAAGAGCGTCTTCTCCATAGCCAGTCCTCCATTTCCGGCGCCATGCGTCGAGAACGCGGGGTCACTTCAATACCCCAGTATGGGTTCCTTCAACTGGTATTTTACTATTCATTATTGTTATGAGTTCGACACCATAGTGGGTGTCGTTAGAAGTCCTCTATAATTTAAGAGGAGTGTTCCTTATATATATAGTTCCTTGTTCGTTTACGTAATTCGTTGTGTTTCATCTCAAGGTTTCATCACGAGAAGGGACTACACTACTGTGTGTGCGTAAGCAATATACATCATTGATATATGTAACAAGCATATAAACAAGTCATAGCAAGCAATCCAATTTCATGCTAGTCTTATGGTCATTGTCAAACAAGGCACCCAGCACACAAGCCGTGTAACACGGCAACATACGAACCACACATGTCCATACCTTTTTTGCAAGTACGACTTGTCTCACACTCGGAGTCCCGGTCGGAGTTCGCTACGGCCCTAACGTTAATTAAAACAATGTGTCAGTTTATTAATTTATGTGATGACACTCTATAATGTATGTTATCCCCTAGGTATTGTTGTTAGATGCTTAGTTTATATTAATTCCTAGAACTTCACATGCACTCATTGTAGGCTTATCTTACTCCTAGGACACTCACAACTTGTTTTATATGTTAACTAAGTCTTTTGTTCCTTAGGTAATGTTTAAAAGTGTTTTAAGCTCTAGTTATGTAACAAGTTTATATAACATGTATATAACATGTCTAATGTGTATCCCCTCCTTAGATAAATAGGTGAGTAATATTTTGACCCTTGTATAATGATAATGTAGATCCTAGAATACCCCTAGAACCCATTTATACAGAAGTCCAAAAGTTTCAAAATCTGAAACGCGAGCCCTTTATAATACCTTAACTAACTTCGTTTTTAATGTAGCAATTGATGTACAACTTTCCCCACATGCTTTGGTATCCTAGTTATGTTCATTAGCTATTATTTGGGTTCTTTATTAAGTTAGAATCATCCTTATAACACCTTAGTAACACAGTCATACAGAAACCATGCTACAGAAACTGAAACACAAAATCTGTTACATTTGACTCCATGTCTAAGTCTCATAACTGGTTTATTTTTGTTTCCCCAACTTATAGTCACTTAGGTTTGGGTGTTACTCAGGTATTAGACTCAAAGTTAATCCAGAATACACCGATAACAGCTTGGAAGTTCATTTGACAGAGAACCGATACAAAAAGGAAAACAGAAGCACTAAAAATGAAAACCCATGAGACCAATGTCCTCTCCTTGATTCTTTTCTGTTTGAATGTTATTTCTTTCCTTCAAGTCTTTCCCCTATGTGCTCCTTACCTAGTTACATGTTTAACCTCCTCTTTAGACACGTAACTACTACAATAATGCTCAGTAAATTTCTGTACAGAAGCTGAACGCAAATCTGTAACTTAAACTGGAACTGATATTTCTCTTGTCTTTCTTTTCTGTTTCGAATCTGTTTCCTATTTCCTTCTAGGTACCTGTACTTAGTTAGTGGGTTAATAAGTTTTTAGAGCTCAAGATAAATCCTAAAACACAAGGACAACTCCTCTGAGTATCATTGTACAGACCTAACAAAACTGAAAACTGCACAGGAAAAACTAATTCTGTAGCTTGAAACTGAAAGATTGATAGCTCTCCTTGTTTTTCTTTTATGTTCTGAATCTATTTCTCTTTTTTTTTTGTTTCCTTCTAAGTATTTATAATCAGTTAAGTGTGTTGATGAGTTTCTTTAAAGCTCAAAACAGGCCAAGACTAACCTAGACAAAGTCTCCAAGTTTTCTCTGCACAGAACCAGAAAACTGATAAACTGATCATTTCTTATCTTCTGTTTCACATCTGTTCCTTTATTCTCCTTTCTGTTGTCCTTAGTTACCTGGTTCCTAAATCCTCAAATGATTTACCAGCTTTATTTCCCTCTGTAATAATGCTTCTAGTTCATACCTAAGACACCACTACACTTCTAATGCCTCAGAAAAATCTGTTACCCAGAAACAGAAACTCCTCACAAATCTGAAACTGAAGTTTAACACTGAAACTGGAAGAGACAGAACCCATGAACTGCTGTATTTCTTTTCTGTTACTTGTCTCTCTATCTTTCCCACGGTGCTTGCAGATTTACTTAAATGGATTAGGATGCTTTAAAACCAATAACTACTCAATACAACCTTCTAAAGTTTTCTGTAACAGAATCATACAGACCTAGGTCCCCAGTAGCAACTGTAAGTTGGAATGCAAAACTGATATCTTCTTTCTTCTTTTATTTTGCTTTGGTTACTTAATCTGTTCTTTGGTCTCCCTCACTGCTTTGGTGACTTAGGTGTGTATTCCTTACGGTTCTAGCTATATTTCGAACCAGAAACAGCCCAAATAACCAAACCTCAGAAACTTCATTACCCAGACTCAAGAATAAACTGCAAAACTGGAACTGAAGCATTGTTATTTCTGTCTTTGGTTTTGACTGTCATTCAGTTTTCAAACTTCAAAACACTCCAACACATCAGTTTTATTGCTGTTAAATATCTCTCTTTACTGGAACACAATTTTCAGAAACTAAAGGCTGAAACAGAAATTACCCAGTTGGTGTTTTTTGTCTTCTGTTTGTTCGTGAGTCTGTTTTTCAATCCCCCCCCCCCCAAGTACTGCCTACTTAATTAAGTGTGGCATCTATGTTTTAAACCCAAAAGACAACCTAAGCAGCCCTGTTAACCCTACTAATGCATCCCATATACTGAACTGAGAGAAAATGAAAAAAAACTGAAACTGCGCCGATGTGAAGTTTCCTGCTATGACTCTCTTCTGTTCTTTCCTTTCTGCTGATGCATCAGGTTAGTTTTGCTTTTCTTTTAAAACACCCCCTCATGTTATCTAACTACCTAGTTATTTTTTTTTAATGTAATTTTTAAGTTCAGGACAGATCCGCCATAGCATGGTTGAAGCTACTGAAGTTTCGTTTTAATAAAGCTAAAATGTTACGGGAACAGAACTGAAGATTGTAAAACTGAATCATAAATTTCTGTACCTCTATCTATATCTTTCTTTTAGTTCCTTCATCAGCCTACTAGTTCCCCTCTAAGACTTCTTTACACCAGATCTGAACATACTTTCCTTAAGTTTCTTTTTTTTTTCATAGCTTAAGCTGACTTCGAGCTCCTAAACATATATATCAACTTAGTTCATTCTTTTGGGCAGTGTTTGGGTTCATTTTTAGATTCTTACCACACTCTTACTACCTTTGAAAAGCTGATATGCAGAAACACAATTTCAGAACTGAAATGGGTTATCAGGTTACACTTGACAGCTTTGGTTTCTTTCGGTTTTTTTTTGTTGATGTATCAAGTTTTTAAGGATGACTCGACTCATAACCTAGCTGTCTTAACTAGTGTTTTAATCCCCAAAACAAAACCATAGCAACAAGGCTATACCCCTGAGAAGGTACTATACAGAAAGCACACTATTTCAGAAACTGCAAAACATTTCTCATATCAGGCTAATCTGTTTTATTCTGTTTCGGTTATATAGTGGTTAGTTCTATACAGAGTATTTATGTAGCCTAGTACCTCTTTGTTTTGGAATTGGTTTCTCCTGGGATCCTTCTTGGCACGATGCAGACTCCCAGACCTTTAACACTCTGTCTCAACTGGAAAGGATTTCTCAGGTGTTACTCATATCAGAAATGAAACAGAAGAGAAGGTGGAACTAGAACTGAATTTTTCTTGCGAGTCTCACCTTCTGGTTACAGTACAGTTGAGGTGTCGAGTAGGTGCAACCCAGTGTAGGTTCAGTATAGCCTAGAAGACTGCATGTGGATTGAACCCATGACAGGAAAAAAGAAAAAGGGGTGAGGGACTTTCAACTGTCCTAGACAATAGGAAGGTAGGTGACATTTGAACACGGTCTGCTACTACTACCTGAAACTGATGCTCAACCAGAGTTCTGGTCCTGGAGCAGATTCTTCTCTTCTTTTTTTTTTTGAACGAGAACTCAGTTCTTGCTAGGAGGCTTGGGAGTTCACTGGTTAATCAAAGGAACATGTGAGAGCAGTGAGTCAGTTATCTCTTCGAACTGCAACAACAAAACAGAAGGAATAAGAGTGCCATGAAGGCTTGAGTTTACCTTCCCGCATGATCAACAACAGAACTTACCTGAGTTGTTGTTTGGCACAGCATGCAAGGAAGGGGAGAGTGATCGAACAAGGGTATTAATTTCAAGGGTGATTGTTGGAGGGTACTGGGTGACACGTGATTCCTCGGTTGTTAGTGGTGACAGCACTTCCGAAATTAATTGGTGTTTATGGGCGCTAGTTTTCCTAGGAAGTATGGGCATAACAGATGGGTTAATGGCTGTCTCCTCATTTGATGTCCTAGTACCAGGAATCGACATGAGAGCATGGTTTGGCCGCCTTGAAGTTGCTGTTACAGAGGACGGTGGGGGAGAATTTGTGGAAGTTAGGGAAGTTGAAGATTGAGACCACTAAGAGGAGCACACCCCTCTGGAAACGCATTCAGAGAAGAGAATAACACCCACAACTGCTACAAGTCTTTGTCGATTCAATGTTTCTGACAGTGTGGTCTGTAGTTTGAATTTTTTTTTGATCGGGTGCACTACTCAGGGAGAAGCTTAACTATTAATTGGGTTCATACAGCACAGAGCTCACTGATTACAAGGAGGGATCATGGAGGAGTGGGTACGTGGATCCTCCTGTATTTTTTTCTCTGGTTCGAAAAGGCAGCATAACAAGGAAAGAGACGCTGTAACCGAGACTGGTTTGCATTTGTTTAATTTGCAATCACTATGTGGTTGTACTACTAGTTTTAATTCGTGTATGTTAGATACCGAATACGAGCATAGCTCAACCGGTTAAGCACTCAGGGAAAGTACGGGAGGTCTCGGGTTCGAAACTCCGTGGGAGCATCTTTGCTCCCTCCCTTTTTTTTGGAACTCAATACACAGTTTTATATTTTTTTATATATACGTGACTATATATTATATCATGTTATTATTATTATTGTTATTATTTTCTTTTGTTACGAAGTTATGTGACGACATTGTCACTTATTTACAACGTTACAATATCGTAACGTTACGTACGTGTGTTCGTATTCGTACATATGTATATATATACTGGATTTAATTGTTCGTACGTTATTTTATGTACGAATTATAAAACCCGTTATAATTTCTTTATGCGTTTAAATGTTCCGGGGTGTTTTATTGCACATAGTTTAATCTAGTCTTCACTAGTTTAAAATGATAATTACTCGGGGTATTTCAGTCTACCCCCCTTACAAGAACTTCGTCCCGAAGTCTTACTTCCTTAACTGGTGTTTTCCATTCTTGCTAGTCCTTGGGATCAATTCCCATATTCATTCATAACCACAGTGCATCCAAAACAATTCGAACACAGTTCACACACAATTCGAACACAGTTCACACACATAGTAATCAAACATAACACAACAAACGAGCAACAACACATAGTAATCAAACATAACACAACAAACGAGCAACAACATAGCAAAAGCGAAACACGCCTACCCCCCTTAAAAAATGGATTACGCCCACGTAATCCTTTTTGTACTATCCTAGCCCCTTGGCTCAAGATGTTTTAACTCTCATGGAGCATTCTAGTTCCTATGTAATGTAGCTAGCTTACATTATACCCTCATTAAAGGCCTTGATCATGTTAAGGGTTTACTTTCAGTATCCAAAAGACTCTTATCAATAGTCGTACCGATCTAGAAACGAATTCGGGTTTAGCCTCTCTAGGTTAAAGGTATTGGCCGATAGGTCACTTGTTATTCAACTGGAAGATGTGCGATATGGTCCACCAGCTTCTGCTGTGTGACTCTGATTACCTTCGGGTTTAGCTTTCCCTTACTAAGTCTTCCAAGGGTAGTGGATGGTTTAATTGTTTCTTCCGCCTAGCTAGTCTCTTGGCTAGTATGGGTAATTTAATTTATACACGGTCTCTGTGGATTGTATTTTGTCTATTCAGTTCCTTTGGAGGTTGGATATTCATGCTTTTGGTGCGCTTTTAAGCGTCTAGATTTTTGTTTCTGGCTGCCCCTTTTGAGTGTTAATGACTTAGTTCTTGGTATTTGAATGTTTTCGACGTGTCATTGCTACCATGATTGGTTTAGTTTAAATTAACGCTCATATTTGTGGGTAGCTAGCTAGTTTACTCTCCTAGTATTACTACCTTCTTTTATCCCTTAATGTGTACGTTCAATTTAGATGTTTTTCGTCTCTAAGTAATCTTTATTCTTCAGCCCAATTATGGCCTTGACACTACTGGTTAACTTCAATTAGTTCCAGTCGAAAGGTTACCAAACTATATATGTTAGAAGTTTGTGAGGTTGTAACCTCTAAGTTTCGAATCATGTATCAATGTACTCTACCAGCTCGTATCATCTACATCGATATCTCATCCTTCGTATTTTGTAGTTCATGTGTCCACTTGTAAGAGGTTTCGAGAGTTATCCAACCCTTACGTGGTCAGCGTAAGTGTTGGACTATCCTTCCACCCCAATTTGTGCTCAGTATCATTGACCTGACCAGGGTTAAGTTCAACCTCGCACGTCCAACAAACAATCAATCAATTTAATTTTCCAGCTATGTACATGTCTAAATGTGTACATATATACCTTTCCTCATCTTGTATCCATAATATGTGTACTCATGGTTATAAGTTTCAAGGTCGTATTTGAATTATAATACCCTTTTATCTTATATGTGCACATATGGTTGTTTCCATTAATTAGATGGTATATTGGTACATACATTTGGTATCCTTCTGATATTATGAGTTGTTTTTCATTCCAAGTTCTCATATAGGAAGATGTAGTATGGATATAGGTGATCCATCCGCACCGTATTCATAGATATAGTATGGATATAGGTGATCCATCCGCACCGTATTCATAGATATAGTATGGATATAGGTGATCCATCCGCACCGTATTCATAGATATAGTATGGATATTGGTGATCCATCCGCACCGTATTCATAGATATAGTATGGATATTGGTGATCCATCCGTACCGTATTTATAGATATGGATATAGGTGATTCATCCGCACCATATTCATAAATATAGTATGGATATAGGTGATCATCCGCACCGTATTTATAGATATAGTATGGATATGGTGATCCATCCGCACCGTATTTATAGATATGGATATAGGTGATACATCCGCACCGTATTCATAAATATAGTATGGATATAGGTGATCCATCCGCACCGTATTTATAGATATAGTATGGATATTGGTGATCCATCCGCACCGTATTTATAGATATGGATATAGGTGATCCATCCGCACCGTATTCATAAATATAGTATGGATATAGGTGATCCATCCGCACCGTTTTATAGATATAGTATGGATATTGGTGATCCATCCGCACCGTATTTATGATATGGATATAGGTGATCCATCTGCACCGTAGTCATAAATAGTATGGATATAGGTGATCCATCCGCACCGTATTTATAGATATAGTATGGATATTGGTGATCCATCCGCACCGTATTTACTGTCTCTCCATATGGTTTGGTTCTCTTAATCTTCTTGTCTAAGTTCAACCCCAGGTATTATAGTGAATAATTTGTCAGGTGTATACAAGCCCCCCCTTTTTTTGTCATGGTTGTTATACGAAATAGGAGGAATTAATTTATACGAGATAGTATAATTGAATTTAAATCATAAGGTTGGAAATTGCTTGGCTAAGTAATATTAACCTTGACAAACATTTGAAGTAAGAAGGTGTATATATATATATATATATATATATATATAGATATATATATATATATACTTCCACATATACAGTTGGTATTTAAAGTGAATATAATACGTGTATAAGTAAGACTATTCACATAAAACAAATGTGATAATAATGAATTAATGAGCTTACAAAATAATGAGTATAATGAATAAACTTTAAAAGTTTATTATGGTATTATACAAATGTTACATGATATCAGGATAGGAATCTCAATATAAGTTTGTATAATATATTACAAACTAGTGGGGATAATCGCCTTACATAAAATAATGGAATGTAACATTAAATAAAGGGAGTTTTGATAAGTTATATATATTTGTACGTGCATAAAGGCGTGACTAATATTTGTAGGAAGATACGTGTAAAATATGGTTGAGGACCATACAATATTAAATGACGGGTGTTATAAGTGAATAGAGTTGATAAACTGTAAGTTACACAATCAAGGGTAGATATTGCAAAGTACATGCATTATTTAACACCGTATATTATGATGAATGTCGTAAACTAAAGTACTTGGATAAACTAGTCAAGTCAACATGCTTGACTAAGTCAACTAATTTGACCAAGAGGTCAGGTTGACCAACTTATACCTTGAATGGGAGTTTAAGAAATAATACTGTCACAATACATGCAACTAATATTATATGATTAAATCCAATAGAAATTGCATATATAAACATATATGTGTAAAACCAAGAATATATGTATATATATAATAAGTATATACAATATGGTTTGTTAATTGACAGGTGTTATGACATTAGTGTAACGATATATACTACAAGTCATACAGTGTAATTTAAAGTATGGTTTATTAAAATGAATACGCGGTATGTATAATATATGGTATAATACCCAATGGGTAGGTAATACTATCATATAACGTTAGTGCTTGAGCATTGAATGCTGTGCGAAGTAACGTTGCAGATGTGGTCACTTCTTCATCACCATAGTTAATGATATACATATGATCCAAAGGGTTTATCTTTTTATAACATGATTCCACAGTTACCGTTGTATTGCTTGCGGTTGTTTTTAACAGTTCCCTTTCGGAACTTGTTCCTCCATGATCGGAACTTAATTCTTTATGGCCCACACTCCTTTTATTTGATCTCCTTGAACAAAATATTTGATAGATGTTTGAACATAGTGGCGGATTCATTGCCATTTTTCTTATCTGTTTGCCTTGTGTTGGGGTAGGGAATTAATTGAATTCCGTAATATTATACTTTGTGTGTAAAATTTGTGCCATGCTTTATTAAGCATTATAGATTGTACCAATTTTTTTTCCTGGTGTAATTTCATCTCGAACTATATCCTCTCATTTCATGGTTTTTACGAGGGGTTTACTAAGATTAATCTCTCGAGTGTACGAATTGAAGAATTTATCTCAATCCAACCTGGGCTTATTTAATTGGTTACGTAAGCTTTATTCATTTCCTAAATTTTAGGGTGTTTCGGCCCTCTTCGCTTGTAAGGTAGGGTCCTGTCGGCTGCTAAGCATGTCGACCCAAGTTGCCTCTAAAATTGGTCTCTCAATGAGTGTTATTATTATTTTTTTTGTTTGTGGTACTAGTAACCTACCAGATTTCACGCATGGTCATACAACTTGGCACACAAAGATTTGGTCATGCTTTACAATCATTTGAGGTTTTAGGTTTTACCTGCAGCTGAAGGGGTGTCTGGTCCTTCGGTGTGGTCCATGATGCTTAAGGCCGCCTCCCCTGGCCTCGAGTAGTAGATGCCTTCTGGGAGTCTTGGGATCCCGCTCTCCTGTCACCCTTCACACCATAACCGGGCTTATAGCTCGCACTCGGGATTCGCGTAGCACTCAAAGGCCCTGTGCCCGCGCTTCCGGCAGTAGAAGCACTTTACCGGTTCGCCCTGGCAATCAACCCCGGGGTGGTTCTTCGGGTATCGTCTACATTTAAATCGGCGCTCGGTCTTTTTGCTTGGGCCGGCTCCAGACCCTGAATATTTGATTTGGTTAGTCAACAATTGGTCAGGACAACTATAACGGTACTTAAGCATTAGCATTTGGTTCATTTACCCTTGGATGGGTAGGAGCGTAGCGGCTTAGCCGCAACAGCCGGGTGGTCTAGCTGAAGTGTCTCTATAGGCTTGCTCCCATGGTATTTCACTCGCCTCTTGCTCGGGTAGTACTTCTTCTTCCCCGCACCTTTGATTTACGGACCTCTGAGTCACCACCTTTCGTCTCCCTCTTCTAGGCGAATTCCTCATCCCGCATCTGGACCGGTGATCTCGACCTGGAACGCTGCATGGTAGTAGTCCCGGTTCGTGGCGTCACGGTCTCGTCCTTGTCCTCGTTGCTCGGCCATCTAAGAATGTCATTTGTTAGTTTAGAACATACACAAGAATATTACTGCAAGTTGTTATCGCCCTTGCTGGCGGTTTAAATTGGTAACGTCGTGCCTCACATACTAACCCTTAACCCCGTTTCCCAAATTTAGGTTTTCCTATTCTCGGTACTTCTCTGTTCCAGTCATCAGAGCGCAACTACGCTCTGATACCACTTTCTGTAACACCCCTAAATAACCTCAACAGCAGTACAAACAATGCCCAACATATCATGACAAGTATATGCAGCGGGTTCGCAACTCCATCCGGGTGCCACAGATGTTAGCCACCCACGTGGTTGACATAATCACACCACCAACACCAAGTTACGGTCTGAATGACTGGAATTAAAACCTTAACCGAATCCAAGTACGACATGAAATACAACCAAGTACCGAGAGTCTACATCATAAATTCTTAATTAAACAACATAAACCAAAACGTACATCCAGGGTTTAGTGTTACATAGTCACAACTCATACATTAAAACATACTAACTAACAGTCTTGCCCAGATAGACTACCCCCATGATAGTCCTTCACCTACACTCCGACATGATCTAGCTGATCACCTGTAAAAATAAAGGACTCAGCAAAACTATGCCGAGTATGAACGTGTGAAGCCCGCATGTTACCGGGCTACACGACTACTTGGTCGAATATGATTAAGTCAAATTACATGCTATAATAAAGTAGTAAAGCACACCACAACACATCATAATATCAAACACACTTTAAGGTAGCAAAGCGTTAGAAACAAGCAACCAAGCATAACAAGTTACTAGTATAGCAACAGCAATCATGTGACTAATCAAACGTGTGCATAGGTATATTATACCAACGATCCTCGCTATGGGATCATTCGAGCGTTGTGTGTTTTCATTCCTTTTACTCTTGTTTCCATAAAGTGTATTCTCTTCCTCTCCTCCTGCACCAGGTCTAGGGATATAGTTAGGTCCCGTGACCATATCATGTAGGTGCCAATCTTTCCTTGATTCGTTAAGGTTCATTTGCGAATTCTCTTATCACCACGTATTGAAGAGCGTCTTCTCCATAGCCAGTCCTCCATTTCCGGCGCCATGCGTCGAGAACGCGGGGTCACTTCAATACCCTGGTATGGGTTCCTTCAACTGGTATTTTACTATTCATTATCGTTATAAGTTCGACACCATAGTGGGTGTCGTTAGAAGTCCTCTATAATTTAAGAGGAGTGTTCCTTATATATATAGTTCCTTGTTCGTTTACGTAATTCGTTGTGTTTCATCTCAAGGTTTCATCACGAGAAGGGACTACACTACTGTGTGTGCGTAAGCAATATACATCATTGATATATGTAACAAGCATATAAACAAGTCATAGCAAGCAATCCAATTTCATGCTAGTCTTATGGTCATTGTCAAACAAGGCACGCAGCACACAAGCCGTGTAACACGGCAACATACGAACCACACATGTCCATACCTTTATCGCAAGTACGACTTGTCTCACACTGGAGTCCCGGTCGGAGTTCGCTACGGCCCTAACGTTAATTAAAACAATGTGTCAGTTTATTAATTTATGTGATGACATTCTATAATGTATGTTATCCCCTAGGTATTGTTGTTAGATGCTTAGTTTATATTAATTCCTAGAACTTCACATGCACTCATTGTAGGCTTATCTTACTCCTAGGACACTCACAACTTGTTTTATATGTTAACTAAGTCTTTTGTTCCTTAGGTAATGTTTAAAAGTGTTTTAAGCTCTAGTTATGTAACAAGTTTATATAACATGTATATAACATGTCTAATGTGTATCCCCTCCTTAGATAAATAGGTGAGTAATATTTGACCCTTGTATAATGATAATGTAGATCCTAGAATACCCCTAGAACCCATTTATACAGAAGTCCAAAAGTTTCAAAATCTGAAACGCGAGCCCTTTATAATACCTTAACTAACTTCGTTTTTAATGTAGCAATTGATGTACAACTTTCCCCACATGCTTTGGTATCCTAGTTATGTTCATTAGCTATTATTTGGGTTCTTTATTAAGTTATAATCATCCTTATAACACCTTAGTAACACAGTCATACAGTAACCATGCTACAGAAACTGAAACACAAAATCTGTTACATTTGACTCCATGTCTAAGTCTCATAACGGTTTATTTTTGTTTCCCCAACTTATAGTCACTTAGGTTTGGGTGTTACTCAGGTATTAGACTCAAAGTTAATCCAGAATACACCGATAACAGCTTGGAAGTTCATTTGACAGAGAACCGATACAAAAAGGAAAACAGAAGCACTAAAAATGAAAACCCATGAGACCAATGTCCTCTCCTTGATTCTTTTCTGTTTGAATGTTATTTCTTTCCTTCAAGTCTTTCCTCTATGTGCTCCTTACCAGTTACATGTTTAACCTCCTCTTTAGACACGAAACTACTACAATAATGCTCAGTAAATTTCTGTACAGAAGCTGAACACAAATCTGTAACTTAAACTGGAACTGATATTTCTCTTGTCTTTCTTTTCTGTTTCGAATCTGTTTCCTATTTCCTTCTAGGTACCTGTACTTAGTTAGTGGGTTAATAAGTTTTTAGAGCTCAAGATAAATCCTAAAACACAAGGACAACTCCTCTGAGTATCATTGTACAGACCTAACAAATTTGAAAACTGCACAGGAAAAACTAATTCTGTAGCTTGAAACTGAAAGATTGATACTCTCCTTGTTTTTCTTTTATGTTCTGAATCTATTTCTTTTTTTTTTCCTTCTAAGTATTTATAATCAGTTAAGTGTGTTGATGAGTTTCTTTAAAGCTCAAAACAGGCCAAGACTAACCTAGACAAAGTCTCCAAGTTTTCTCTGCACAGAACCAGAAAACTGATAAACTGATCATTTCTTATCTTCTGTTTCACATCTGTTCCTTTATTCTCCTTTCTGTTGTCCTTAGTTACCTGGTTCCTAAATCCTCAAATGGTTTACCAGCTTTATTTCCCTCTGTAATAATGCTTCTAGTTCATACCTAAGACACCACTACACTTCTAATGCCTCAGAAAAATCTGTTACCCAGAAATAGAAACTCCTCACAAATCTGAAACTGAAGTTTAACACTGAAACTGGAAGAGACAGAACCCATGAACTGCTGTATTTCTTTTCTGTTACTTGTCTCTCTATCTTTCCCAGTCTTGCAGATTTACTTAAATGGATTAGGATGCTTTAGAACCAATAACTACTCAATACAACCTTCTAAAGTTTTCTGTAACAGAATCATACAGACCTAGGTCCCCAGTAGCAACTGTAAGTTGGAATGCAAAACTGATATCTTCTTTCTTCTTTAATTTTGCTTTGGTTACTTAATCTGTTCTTTGGTCTCCCTCACTGCTTTGGTGACTTAGGTGTGTATTCCTTACGGTTCTAGCTATATTTCGAACCAGAAACAGCCCAAATAACCAAACCTCAGAAACTTCATACCCAGACTCAAGAATAAACTGCAAAACTGGAACTGAAGCATTGTTATTTCTGTCTTTGGTTTTGACTGTCATTCATTTTTCAAACTTCAAAACACTCCAACACATCAGTTTTACTGCTGTTAAATCTCTTTACTGGAACACAATTTTCAGAAACTAAAGGCTGAAACAGAAATTACCCAGTTGGTGTTTTGTCTTCTGTTTGTTCGTGAGTCTGTTTTTCAATCCCCCCCCCCCAAGTACTGCCTACTTAATTAAGTGTGGCATCTATGTTTTAAACCCAAAAGACAACCTAAGCAGCCCTGTTAACCCTACTGATGCATCCCATATACTGAACTGAGAGAAAATGAAAAAAAACTGAAACTGCCGATGTGAAGTTTCCTGCTATGACTCTCTTCTGTTCTTTCCTTTCTGCTGATGCATCAGGTTAGTTTTGCTTTTCTTTTAAAACACCCCCTCATGTTATCTAACTACCTAGTTATTTTTTTTAATGTAATTTTTAAGTTCAGGACAGATCCACCATAGCATGGTTGAAGCTACTGAAGTTTCGTTTTAATAAAGCTAAAATGTTACGGGAACAGAACTGAAGATTGTAAAACTGAATCATAAATTTATGTACCTCTATCTATATCTTTCTTTTAGTTCCTTCATCAGCCTACTAGTTCCCCTCTAAGACTTCTTTACACCAGATCTGAACATACTTTCCTTAAGTTTCTTTTTTTTCATAGCTTAAGCTGACTTCGAGCTCCTAAACATATATATCAACTTAGTTCATTTTGGGCAGTGTTTGGGTTCATTTTTAGATTCTTACCACACTCTTACTACCCTTGAAAAGCTGATATGCAAAAACACAATTTCTGAACTGAAATGGGTTATCAGGTTACACTTGACAGCTTTGGTTTCTTTCGGTTTTTTTTTGTTGATGTATCAAGTTTTTAAGGATGACTCGACTCATAACCTAGCTGTCTTAACTAGTGTTTTAATCCCCAAAACAAAACCATAGCAACAAGGCTATACCCCTGAGAAGGTACTATACAGAAAGCACTATTTCAGAAACTGCAAAACATTTCTCATATCAGGCTAATCTGTTTTATTCTGTTTCGGTTATATAGTGGTTAGTTCTATACAGAGTATTTATGTAGCCTAGTACCTCTTTGTTTTGGAATTGGTTTCTCCTGGGATCCTTCTTGGCACGATGCAGACTCCCAGACCTTTAATACTCTGTCTCAACTGGAAAGGATTTCTCAGGTGTTACTCATATCAGAAATGAAACAGAAGAGAAGGTGGAACTAGAACTGAATTTTTCTTGCGAGTCTCACCTTCTGGTTACAGTACAGTTGAGGTGTCGAGTAGGTGCAACCCAGTGTAGGTTCAATATAGCCTAGAAGACTGCATGTGGATTGAACCCATGACAGGAAAAAGAAAAAGGGGTGAGGGACTTTCAACTGTCCTAGACAATAGGAAGGTAGGTGACATTTGAACACGGTCTGCTACTACTACCTGAAACTGATGCTCAACCAGAGTTCTGGTCCTGGAGCAGATTCTTCTCTTCTTTTTTTTTTGAATGAGAACTCAGCTCTTGCTAGGAGGCTTGGAGTTCACTGGTTAATCAAAGGAACATGTGAGACCAGTGAGTCAGTTATTCTCTCGAACTGCAACAGCAAAAAAAAGGAATAAGAGTGCCATGAAGGCTTGATTTACCTTCACGCATGATCAACAACAGAACTTACCTGAGTTGTTTTTGGCACAGCATGCAAGGAAGGGGAGAGTGATCGAACAAGGGTATAATTTCAAGGGTGATGTTGGAGGGGAGGGACTGGGTGACACGTGATTCCTCGGTTGTTAGTGGTGACAGCACTTCCGAAATTAATTGGTGTTTATGGCTCTAGTTTTCCTAGGAAGTATGGGCATAACAGATGGGTAATGGCTGTCTCCTCATTTGATGTCCTAGTACCAGAATCGACATGAGAGCATGGTTTGGCCGCCTTGAAGTTGCTGTTACAGAGGATGGTGGGGGAGAATTTGTGGAAGTTAGGGAAGTTGAAGATTGAGACCACTAAGAGGAGCACTTCCTTCTGGAAACGCTTTCAGAGAAGAGAATAACACCCACAGCTGCTACAAGTCTTTGTTGATTCCATGTTTCTGACAGTGGTCTGTAGTTTGAATTTTGGGAAAATTCATGAGATACCCTGTTTTCTTTTGTAATCACAATATACCCCTTGATTTTAGTAATTTAACTTTAAACATGCTTAAATGTTGTCCAAAATTGATGAAACTTACATGGACGATGTTAAAGTGTTATATTTTGGTCCAATATCAAATTTGAAGTTTTTTAGCTCACATGTGACCTGTGGGACCCAATGAACAGTCACATAATCATTGGGTCTCACAGGTCACATGTGAGTTTAAAAAGCTTCAAATTTGATATTGGACCAAATATAACACTTTAGCATCGTCCATGTAAAGTTTCATCAATTTTGGACAACATTTAAACATGTTTAAAGTTGAATTACTAAAATCACAGGGGTATATTGTGATTACGAAAGAAAACGGGTATCTCGTGAATTTTCCCTTGAATTTTTTTTGATCGGGTGCACTACTCAGGGAGAAGCTTAATATTAATTGGGTTCATACAGCACAGAGCTCACTGATTACAAGGAGGGATCATGGAGGAGTGGTACGTGGATCCTCCTGTATTTTTTTCTCTGGTTCGAAAAGGCAGCATAACGAGGAAGGAGACGCTGCAACCGAGACTGGTTTGCTTTTGTTTAATTTGCAATCACTATGTGGTTGTACTACTAGTTTTAATTCGTATGTTATATATCAAATACGAGCATAGCTCAACCGGTTAAGCACTCAGGGAAAGTACGGGAGGTCTCGGGTTCGAAACTCCGTGGGAGCGTCTTTGCTCCTCCCTTTTTTTTTGGAACTCAATACACAGTTTTATATTTTTTTATATATACGTGACTATATATTATATCATGTTATTATTATTATTGTTATTATTTTCTTTGTTGCGAAGTTATGTGACGACATTGTCACTTATTTACAACGTTACAATATCGTAAAGTTACGTACGTGTGTGTTCGTATTCGTACATATGTATATATATATATGGATTTATTGTTCGTATGTTTTTTATGTACGGATTATAAAACGCGTTATAATTTCTTTATGCGTTTAAATGTTCCGGGGTGTTCATTGCACATAGTTTAATCTAGTCTTCACTAGTTTAAAATGATAATTACTCGGGGTATTTCAATATAACTATTATATAATTATACTTGTTTGTGTAGAACTCTATAATAGGAGCTTATGTTAAATGTAGATACAAATATGTATATCTAAAATACAAAAATCTCTAATATCTCTACATCAATTATGAAGACAGTTATAAGTGAAGGAATTAATTTTTCACATTTATTTGTCTAGAAAGTTGAACTTAAAAAGTGTGGGTATATACCAATTGTGTAGTAGTGTTGGTACCGTCACCGATACATGCAATTTAAGCCGGGTACTGTGAATAGAGGGAGGAATCGCATGGAGATGGAGATTCAAGTGGGCTGGAATCTTAGAAACGATGTGGTAGCTCGCGGAGGTAGAATAATTGTTGAGCTTCTGCCAGCTGCTTCTCTTCCTTGTTTGTTGCTACCCTCACTGCTGAATTTGTTTGTGACAGCGTTTGCACCACTGACCCATCTCTCAACAATGGTGAAACCCAGATGAGGGAGAACAGGATTTGATAGGGAAAATTTCCAATCAAAGGGTGTTTGACCATGTCAATTCCATAACAAGGGTATTTTTCCCCGTAATTCCATGACAGGAGTATTTTTTACTTTTTGCAATGTAGGAAGCGCAAAATACAAATCAGTCAGCCGTGTGACTGACAATAGATGTGTGCCTCCCTTGTAACGGCTATTAATGACTAGTTTTGCCACCACATTATATATATACCTATACCTCTTCTTACTCAATTACATATCCCTACTCTTCTTCTTCAAACCAAACTCAAACTTTCATAAACTCACATTGCTTCTTATTCTTCTACTTGTCATTAAATTAATACAAACTATGGAAATCCCTTGTACTCTATATTATCATATAGATCTCAACTATGGAAATCATGGAGTATATTTTCATATTTCCCCTTCCTCTAGGTTTACATTCACACACATTTATGAATTTACCACATTTCATTCTTTCAACGATCATGTTAAAAACTAATTAGATTCAGAGTTTGGAGGAGATTACGTAATTACCTCCATCGTTTATCGGAAGCTCGAGAGCAGATACCCAGTCCCTTCATTTCTTCCTCTTCAAGTTAACAACGACGCTCATGTAGGATGATATATTGAACTTCTTGTAGAATCCCGATATCCTCAGGAACCTGGAAGTACAAGTGAAGCTCGAGCCAGCCGGGACAACTTCTATGGAGAACAACCCCATTCATTTGGATGTTGATGAACAAAGTTCGGAAGATGATCCTGAGATGGAGCCGGAAGACTTCCCTGATGGTGATGATGTTGATGATGTTGACGAAGCCGGTCCTTCGACACCAGCCGAACCTTCACCACCATACATGCCTTTTGCTTCATTCTCTTAACGGGTAGGCCTATAAGCCATAAGCCAAATTCCCTCAGATGTCGACCGACATGGTATACCCTATTGGAGGCCAGGGCAAGAGTTTGTCAAAGGGCGGAGTTTACTAAAAAAATGTTCTTGTTATAGCTGTCAAAGATTATCACTTGCAAAAAAATGTTGATTTTCTAACCACAAGAAAACACCAGAAAAGTGTACGCTTTAAAGTGCCGACAAGGTGAAGGATGCAGGTTCTCATTTTGAGCATCGCTCTTGAGGATGCATTTGAAAGGCGCATACGCAAGTTCACTCCTCACTTGTGTTCTCCCGTCTTGAACGAGATAATAATGACCGGTTAATAACCTACCATTTCATTGTCGAGGCGATGATTCTCCTGGTGAAGGAGAATCCAGCACTACAAGTGAAGATGGTTATTCAATTAATCCGCCAGGAGTATCGCAGGAAAATAAGCTACAAAAATGCTTGGTTGGGCCGTGCTGAGCCATAAGAAGAGTTTACGGGGATTGGGTGTAGTCAATGCTGAATTACCCAGATACATCTTAACCATAAGACATTACTGCCTACTTCATTTGGGGATTTGGAGTCTAATGTTGTATTTGAGAACGAGATGTAAACCACATCAGTTAGACAATTTAAGCGTTGTTTCTGGGCATTCGGCCCATGCATAATTGCTTTCAGGTACATGAAACCCCTATTGCAAATATACGCGACTCACCTTTACGGGAGTACAAGGGTAAGTTACTAGTCGGTTGAGCAAGATGGTAATAACAAGATTATTCCCATGGCTTTCGGCTTGGTTTCCAGGAATCCAGGGATGGCTGGAAATATTTTCCGATCGTGTGCATAACAAGTTATCGGGCCACTGTTGTGATGTCGTTGTAATTACTGACTGTGTGCCGCAGCTATAATGTCAATTATGAGGGAGGATCTGTAACACCCCTACCGCTAATCCAGTCATTATCTCCTAATCCGTCTCAATTATCAATATCAACGCAGTGAAATTCTGTAACACCCCAAATTGTTTTGAGTTTTTTTTTAAAAGACAGCGGAAGACTAACTTAATCTGGGTGTTACCGCCACGCCCAAAAGGGCGCTAAGGCTATAAGTTAACAAATTCAAATCCTTACTCCAATTAAAATTTATCCTTATAAGGAACTTATCCATACCCATTTATTACATTAAACAATTGTTCCCGACATAAAAGTAACCTAAGATATTAACTAAAAGCCTTAACATCCGCCAAAGTACAAATTCATTACAAGCCAAACTCTTAGACTAGTTTTATTCTGGTCTTAACTCTATACAATTTGAAATCCTAGTGTTAGGTGATCACTCCATGCCCGCGCACTCAATCCTGATCGATACCTGCTTAACAACACATTTTAAGCAACACGAAAAACAATAGTCAGCAAAGCTGAGTAACACTAGCATCGGGAAACAACATATACAAACTTTTAATGTGGGGAAATTATGGCCTTATAGCTATTATATCCATCCACTTTCTCACAACCAATTAAGATACCATCAAATATTCAGTATTGACAACCAACACCCCACTCGCTTTTTATCAACCAATTTTTAACCATCAATCCAAAACAATTTTATCACTCCAGTTATTCACTGAAGCTTGCTGTCAGGCTGTCCGCGAGACACCAACGCTAAACCATTCATCAAATCATGCCATAATAACCAAATATTAACCATAAACTTTGCCAACAGATCTCAACTTTAACCATTCCATAAAATTCATCATATAATTCCATAGAAAATATTTCATTCATAATCATCAAGCCATAGTAATTTAACCTCACTCCGTTTAACACTGGAGCTTGCTGTCGGGCTCTCCGCGAGACACCGACGACGCATCGCACACCACCACCTCACTCTAGCATCCTTAAGTGTGCACACCCCCAGATAGCTCGAAAACTATAAGGAGTAGATTACTAGAGCTTAAGATCCGGGCCCTCCGCGGGTAACCGGTAATACCAAACCAGTCATTCCATAATAACCAAATATTAACCATAAACCAATCATATAATCAAGCCATATTAATTTAACCTCACTCCAGTTTAACACTGGAGCTTGCTGTCGGGCTCTCGCGAGACACCGACGCCACCCACCTCACTCTAGCATCCTTAAGTGTGCACACCCCCCAGATAGCTCGAAAACTATAAGGAGTAGATTACTAGAGCTTAAGATCCGGGCCCTCCACGGGTAACCGGTGAATACCAACCATAATATTTCATAACCAAATGATCCAATCTGATCATCAAGTTTAACCATTTCACAACAATTGTCACCACACAATTCCATATCAAATATTAAATTTACCTTTACCATGTCAATCCATCGCTTACCCTTTTGAATCACAAGAACCGTGTCAAAATATCATAGCAAATAAAACACATAATTCAACACATTTTACAGAAAGCATAGTTGTCCCCAAGAACAACTAGATGTCTAGGTTACCTTTTGAAGTTAAAACTCACAAACGTTTTCTATGGTTCACTAGGTTAACCCGATACTTCACAGAAACAATGTCGCCTTGGAAGGTTTCCTCAAAATTATGCACTCAGGGAAAGGAGTTGATGGCGTCGCCTACTAGAAGAATTCCTGAACCAGCTCAGATTACCAATTACTAGGATGGAGAAGGATTGAGGAATGTGTCCCAAAACGTATCGGTTTACATCCCTATATATAGTGCAAGGAGGTGAGAGAATACCTAGGTAATTTAGAGGTGTTTGAAAAATTTCGGGAAGTTGGAAAATTTAATAGGTGGAGACTGATTTAAAACGTAATGTAATTTAAAATAACCGGTCTAAATACTTAATGAGGAGTAATGAGTCGTTTGGAGATAGACCATGGAAATCCAAAGGTCATTATGACAATTAAGGCATAAGTGGGATGTAATTCAGTGACCGCAAGAAGAGATGGTAACTATCTTTGAATATTGAATCTCAAGTCTTATTTAATAGTGATGAGTTCTGTAGCACTGGAAAATGATTACCCAACGTCAAAGATAAGTCCAATGTTTTAATGACAATTAAGGTTTAAGAGGATTGAATTGGTAAAAGGGATACTTTGAATATTGATATTCCTGAATTAATTAAGAAAGATAAGGCATTTGAAAACTGGAAAAAGAAGACCAAGGTCAAAATAAGACTTTAAAAGCCATTAATGACGTTATTTTTTGTGTCAAGGAATTAAAGAGGGTTTGATTTGGTAAAAGGGATGGGAAATTTTGAATATTGATCTTACTGGATTAATAAGAGAGAGAAGGCATTTGAAAACATTAAAAGAATACCAAAGGTCAAGATATGACTTAAGCCATTAATGACATTTTGTACTTTAAGGCATTAAAGAGGATGCAACTATTAAATGTTGATTGAAACATCTGTTAAATGGATTAGCTAATCTGGAATTAAATAAAATTCCAGCACATTTAGTAACCAACCAAGAATAATAAATTATTTAAAGGACACCAAGGCACTTTTCGTGCTTTAAAGGATTAATGAGGATTTGATCATGTAAATATTAAACGCTGAGTAGAAATTGTTTTTCTAACTTAAATAAGAGTATAAAAGTCCTGGTAGCACATTAATAACCACCAAAAGGATAAATTCTCTTTTAAGGACAAATGGATATTTTGTGCTTTAAATAAGATATCGTCTTTAAGATAAGGTAACTTCCCACCAATTTATTTAGCTCATTAATTGGTTAGTGGAATTTAAACATGTCAATATACCATGGTGGATCAATTTCTCGACTTGGTAAATTACCAAAATATCTCTGGTGGTCAAAGTCAACTTTTGGGTTAAAATTACCAAAATACCCATTTTGATCCACTTAAGGAAAAATACATTATGAACCCAATGGAACACATCTCATCCCTTAAAATGCTCCATAAAGTCTCTATTCCTGAATTACCCTCAAAAATGACCAAAATAATGTTTTAAGGCGTTAAAGCTCATAAATAAATTTTTGGGGTATTTCACTACCTCCCCCTTAAAAGAAAGCTTCGTCCCCCGAAGCTTACACCTCCCCTGTATGGATAAAGACCTGCTAGGCTCATAAGTCACACATTAGGGATTCCAATCCCGTACCATTCCCATTTCCAAGTTTCAATTTTATCTGACGACTAAGGTCAATATCCATGTGTTCATAAATACACCATTCCATTACCAAGAGTTATATGTATAAAACTTTATCGACGACCAGACGGCATAATACCACCATATCAACACAAAAGTAATATAATTATATTTTTTTTCCAAGTTTTAGGAAGCTTTAAGGATCATCCAACTTTGACATGGCCAGTGCCAATGTTGAACTACCTGTCTACCCCATTTTGTGTCCAGTTTCCCTTGGTCTGGACAAGACCAAGTTCTACCTTCCACCAGGTTCACCATATTCACAGAGCATCAAGAACACACAATTACCTAATCATTTCATTCTAGTAAGTAACCATGTAACATAATACCCATTCAAGAGTACCTTCAAAGTACCAACCATTCCGACCAATACCAATATATAACCATAATTCAATGATGCATAACTCAGACCATACCAAGATACAAACATGAAGTTACAATTACTAACCACTACCAACCATAACTAAGCAATTAAGTACCAAAGATAGCAATCAGTCACGCACCGCTCCACCCTCCTTAAAACAAAAGTTACGACCTCGTAACTAAAGGACATTCCAAATAGGTCTAACAATTTCATCCTCTTGTTGGACTTCACCACCCAAGTATCTTGCTCAACACCATGATATCTCACTACCTTTCTATGCATCTGCAGGTTAGCACATAAATCATATAAGTGGGTGAAACCTCACGTCCTCACTTTGCGTTCCCAATACCCAAACCTTACCAAGACTAGTTTCTACTCATTTTGACATATTAAAATCATGTCTAAGACCAAGTTTAGCTCTGATACCACTTTGTAACACCCCAAATTGTTTTGAGTTTTTTTTTTTAAAGACAGCGGAAGACTAACTAATCTGGGTGTTACCGCCACGCCCAAAAGGGCGCTAAGGCTATAGGTTAACAAATTCAAATCCTTACTCCAATTAAAATTTATCCTTAGAAGGAACTTATCCATACCCATTTTATACATTATCACAATTGTTCCCGACATAAATGTAACCTAAGATAATTAAACTAAAAGCCTTAACATCGGCCAAAGTTACAAATTCAATTACAAGCCAAACTCTTAGACTAGTTTTATTCTGGTCTTAACTCTATACAATTTGAAATCCTAGTGTTAGGTGATCACTCCCCATGCCCGCGCACTCAATCCTGATCGATACCTGCTTAACAACACATTTTAAGCAACACGAAAAACAATAGTCAGCAAAGCTGAGTAACACTAGCATCGGGAAACAACATATACAAACTTTTAATGTGGGGAAATTATGGCCTTATAGCATTATTATATCCATCCACTTTCTCACAACCAATTAAGATACCATCAAAAATATCAGTATTGACAACCAACCCACACGCTCGCTTTTATCAACCAATTTTTAACCATCAATCCAAAACAATTTTACCTCACTCCAGTTATTCACTGAAGCTTGCTGGCAGGCTTTCCGCGAGACACCAACGCTAAATGAAATACCCCAAATCTAAATAATATTATTAAATCATTATTTATTGGAATATAATCCAAACATAAATCATTTCACGTACGCATGCAAACCCATGCATGAAAACGTTACGTAAAAATAGTCGTTTCACCATAAACGCTAAAACGCCTTAGAAACATGTGTCAAACATGACCTTGTATGACCTCTAAATTCAAACAAATGGTCATAACTCATTATATGAATATATAAATATATTCCCTAAGCTATATTCAGTCAAATACGCAAAATGCTCGGGAGTGCTCACCCGCCCTTAAAGCAGAAAAGTCGGAGGAGTGCCGAGGTGGCACGAACTCCTATAAAATTAATTCCTAGAGTTCCTAATATCATTATTTACCATTCTAAAGAGAACCCACGAAGTGGTTCTCAAAATTCAGCAAAAACCACAGGAGGATTTCTTAGCGCTCCTTTTTGGCCCGGGAGTGTCCCGATGGCCCGTAAATTATGTCACGGGTTGATATAACCCCATATAACTCAATGTAACATCTTAGTATATGTTTATTTACTATAATAAGTGTTTACAAACACTTGGAACTCATAAGAACAATTGGTTTCCCAAAATTTCCTTAGAGCACAAAAACACACCTTCGGGTGTCACGAAAATGCGTTTTACGCAATTACCTTGTAGTTTTTGACATGCCACGAATTGGTAATCTTAAAAGGGTTAAAATGACCTTCTAAAAGTTGGTGTGACTAGTCAACAAGGTGCTCTATAGGGGCCGATTTTAAGGGCAAAAACTAGTATAAAATTTGCCTTAAAAGTTTATAAAAGGCTTTAAAACATAATGACTCATCATCCCATGTGCTATAATACTTAATGCAAAGAAATGTGACTCATTTGACCAGAGAGCTGTCGAAATTATGCTAGAGAACAGGCCATTGAGCTAGACAAAAACAAATGCTAAAAGCAAAAAGTAGATTCCTTTTCTTTTGCCTTTTGATTTCTTAAGCAAGTAACCTTCCTTGCTGTTCCTTAGCTCTCTCATGGCCGGTTTTTGAGCTCCATTCAGCCTCCAATTCGTGACCTACATGAAGAAGAAGACAACAATTGACAGAAAAATAAAGGAATAACTCACCTTTTCTACCTTGTCTTCTAGCCAAAATAATTGCCTTCCAACTCTTGCTTAGTCACACTCCACATGGCCGGTTTTAGCTGGAAAGATCATTTATTGAGCCAATCAATCATGTAATAAACTAAGGAAAAGAATTGTCAATGACATTAAAAATTGACAAAACAAAATCAATTTCCAAATGCTTCTTTCATTTACGTGAGTGAGCTTCATTTCCCTCCTTGCACTTCTTGCACGGTTTGGTAAGCTCCCTCCTCTCTCTTCTAGCTTCATCTTCTTCCTTTGAAGCTCTTAAGTCCATTAATGGAGTTTTAACTTCTATCTTCATCTTTAAGGTAATTCCTAGCATTTCTTGGCAAGTCTTGAAGCAAAACTCTTCCTAGCATAACAAGGTGGTTCGGCACATTTAGTTCTCCAAGGGATTGTCCAAACCAACATTAAACCAAGGAGCATCTCAAGGTTATCTTAAGGTAGGTTTTAAAGCTTGAAATCCTTAAAACACATTTTTGTGTAACCAAGTTCTACCTCTTCTAAGTCTCTTTCTTCTTCATTTTGATGAAGGAAAACTTGCTCTTCATCTACCTTAGGAGTGCCGAATTTATAAGAGAAAAGTCTAAGGTAAGTATTGAAAAACTACTTACAAATCTACTTAAGATCTTTGTTGAAGATCTAACTCCTAAACACCTTCACCTCTTGCATAAAACCGAAGAGGAGCATCAAGTTTACCTAGGAGAAAGCTTGGAGATTCAAGAAGAAGTTCAAGCACTTAACCACCTTTGTTAAGAAGTAAGTTTACTAAGTAAATCTTTATTATAAGCTTTGTTAAGCTTCTAAAAATTGTACAAAAATTATGTACACCTCCTAGGTAATAATACCGAAACTATATGGTTTTATATGCCAAAAATATAATCTATAACATATATAGAAAATATTTACCTTAAGACACATTTTTGTGTCACAAAATTTATTTATGTTACAAATAATTAGGCCGAAATGTCTAGGGCAAAATGCTTTATTTTGAGCTAAGAATATATAAGACATTACAATAATTTATACATGAGTTATATACTATGAATTTATTATAATTATTAGACATATAAATCCACTTTTATATACTATATGGTCACTAAATATGGCCGAATGTTATTGATAAATGGTTTAATGACTACTTAGGTATATAAATTATATCATAAAGTTTGTGAGTTAAAAATATTTATTAGTGCTTAAATGGCTAATTAATTAAGTTATGTGGTTAAATGTAATTTTTACAAAGTTTAGTGGTTTATTAAAAACCGAGAGCTAAAGGGGTTTGGTGTAATTATAATAAATATATAGGTTAGGAATTAAGTTATAATTTTAGATAATTTAAACAAGCTTTAAATAACTTTTATAAAGTTTTGGGCTATTATGTAATTTATAAAAGTTGTTATGAAAGTTTAGAATTATTAGTGGGCGAATTCATAATTAAGAGAATTATTAGGTTCACTTTCGAAATTTTAAGGAATTAAATATTTAGACTATAGTTTATAAGTTATTAAGAACTATTATAAAGTTTTGGGGTGAAAATGTAATTAATGGAATTCAAGACCAAAGCCGAATTCTTTGGGGTTAGTTTGGTAATTTAAGAATTTATAAATATTCGGCATTTATGGAGAATTAAAATTAAAACTATAGTTTACATGACATTATGTAAAAGTTATAAGATTTTGTGGTTAGATTGTAATTATAAGAAATAAATTATTAAAGCCGAGAATTTAAGGGGCTAAGTTGTAATTTTTGAGAGTTATAATATTTAAAAGCTATATACCAAAATATTAGGGATGGCTTTGTAATTTAGCTAAATAAGAATTAAAACTCTATAATATAAAGAGATTAGAATTTAATATAAAGTTTATGAATTATGTGGTTGTTTTGTAAATAACCGAATATAAGAGTAAGAATTTAGATTAAATAAATATAGGTCCTACATGGATATTTGGAGGAATTTAGAAGAAAGAATTTTGATTAAAGGAATTATGGAATTAAACTATGGCTTACATGGTTATAAGGAATTAAAAGATAAACAATAAATATTATTTATGGTTAAAAAGAATAATAAAACTATAAGAATTTTATGTCTATGTATGACATATAAATATAGTTAAGAATTATAAGTTGTTATGTCACCTAGACAAATAAAATAAACAACAAATGCAATAAACATATATGTGCATTAAAGGATTTATAAATAAATCAAAAGGAATAACAAATAAGTTATACATAAATCATGAGGTAATTAAAAGAAATAAACCTCACATGAAATAACAATATGAGATTTGTTAAAAGATCCAATAGAATTATTATAAGGGTAACATAAATTAACCCTCTCAGTTAATCCTATTCTAGGACTTTGTTTGACCAGACGTTGACCGGGAATTTACAAGTACAGTCTACGGTGAACGGTATGGGATTCTTGCAACCTGTTTTCTAACGGATTACACCGGCTTTGTGCTATCTGTTGTTTGAAATAACGACCAAGATAATTAATGTAAACTGTTGTTTTACTCTTGCACACTGTGGTATTATTTTATGTGCGTGATGTTGCTGACTACATCGTGTATGTCCCACGCATACAAACACTACTATACCAGTGGATTAAATACCTGCGTTTCAGTATACCGAGGACTTGTACTCAAGTCTCTCACTAACTTCAGTTTATAACAAACGTCATTATCCTAAACGTGATAATTGACAATACACATTGTGTTCTTGTTTAACGTCTTTATATGACACTTAACAATTATATACGAGAATGAGGAGCCCAGTTGGATCTGGCCATGCATGCAGGAGTTGTACCTGTCTCAGGTCGTCTCCTACTACGTCGCGACGGAACATTCAGTTGGGAGGAAGACTTTATTCCTTCCGGGATTCAAATGCCCTTCAGTTCGAGGAAGACTTTATTCCTCTAGTGGGTTCTTATTTCCCACGCCATTCAGTTCAGGGTTTAACTACGTTATCTCCTGGGGTTTTTATACCCAACCTTTCTCTATAACGAGGTCACTATACCTCCACTATTTCAGATATTCAGTTATAACGGTCAGTCCCATTGTGTGGACCGACTATCAGTAAAGAATTTCAGTTCAGCTAACTCGACCTTCTGTGTCTTGTTCTATGTGACATTATTGTCCTTGTATGGATACTTGTTATTATCAGACTATGCTTGTTTACAGCTTTATAAAAATGAACTGCATGTGTTCGACAAAGTAGTTGGTGTGGCCCGGTAGACGATGGGCTGCACGTTTTCCATACCAGCATTGTTTGCTGAGCCCCTTTGGGGGCACCCCCATTTTTCAGGTACCTGAAGTTAAGAAGATACCACACTGAGTGTAGGTGGGGTAGACCAAGCTTTGGGAGTCTACTATTAGAATTTATTTATTTCAGTATTTTACTTTGAGTTTGATTCCTAGTATCTCGGGTTGTATCTGTATTCCAGACCGTGACATTTGAGGATTGTATTTGGACTTAGCCTTGTTGGTCACAAGGGTGGCCAACGGCATTGTAATACCGCCCGGTTGTTGTATTTATTTCCGCTGCAGTTGTATTTTATTTGGGAGTGATCGCCGTTCAGTTTATTGGATTTCGGGTTGGGGTATTACAAAAATGGTATCAGAGCGTAGTTACGCTCTGGATACAAGGATACACCGAGATTAGGATATCTAAGACTTAGGTTAAGGGTTGAGAGATAGTATTGAAAGAGTTTAAGTTAGTTTTACTTAGACACTATCCAAGACCAGATTTTGACCACAGTGCCTAATATACCTCAACATCCTGCAGATGTCAGGAAGAGGAGGACGACGTGGACAGGCTGATGAGGAGCCAAACGTCAGGCTGGCAGACATTGCCACCTTAATCGCTCAGGCATTCGCACAGGCGGGGGTTGGACAGCAGCAGCAGCTACCTCCACCACCACCACCCAGAGAGAGAGATTGGGTGAAGAGTTTGGCTGATCTGAGGCCAACTGCATTCAAGGGGCAGACTGACCCTGCTCACTTGGAGACCTACATCATGGAGATGGAGACAGCGTTCGAGACGCTTGCAGTCCCAGCTAGGGAAAAAGTAAGACTTGCTGCCTTTTATCTGAAGGATGCAGCTAGAGATTGGTGGAACATGGTGAAAGCCGACCACCTGGATGACCCAGCTTTTACTTGGGGACATTACACTGCATTACTTAGGGGCAAATACTACCCGGCCCACACCAGGATGGTGAAGACTCGGGAGTTTGACGCCTTGGAGCAGACGGGGAAGATGTCAGTGGATGAGTACTATGCGAAGTTCACTTCGCTACTCAGACTATTACCCGGCATAGGATACTCGGACCAGGTGTTGGTCGACCGATTCTACGGGGGACTGAGCCCTCGACTTCAGTTTGGGATGGGACCAATCATCCCCACCAGTTTGCAGGTAAAACAGGAGGACATAAATCAGTTGGAAATCTTATTACATACTATACCCCATCATGGGAGATTTGGAGATTAATATCTTGAGATTTCAGGAATGCTACCATGCTTCCGTAGTGGAGATCACTTGTAAGAGAAGGGATGCTTTGAGCTCCCAAAAGAGGAAGGACGGACCTGGTGGCGAAGATGCCAAGCAGGGGAACTCCAACAAAAGAAACAAACCCTATCAGAAAGGACAGGGGTCCTATCAAGGGAAAGGGAACCAAACTACTGGGAACCCCCAGTCAGGAACCTACGGAGTGACAACTTCACAGAAAACCTACCCACCTAAGGGTAGGCACTCTAATCAAACAGTTAAATTTTGAGACTTTTGTGATTACTTCAGCACCGTTAGAATGAATAATTGACCTTGATTGTATTAGGTTCTGGATCTGGCTCAAACACGGGCCAGAAGTATATCCGCCGTTTCAACTGTAAACAGTGCGGGAAGGATCACCCCGGCGTGGACTGCCAGGGGAGAAAGTCATGTGCCGCTACTGTCAGATACTCGGGCATCGTGCCTTCGAGTGTATCCGAAACCCGGAGAGCAGGAACTACCGCCCGGGAGCAAAGCCAAACCGGCCAAAAGAATGGAGCTAGCGATACTCGCCCTCCACCAACAAACCAAACTCAGGGGTACAAGGGCAAAGGCCCAGCATCGGGACCCGCCCTGCATGTCATGGACCGCTCAGATGAGGCTGGTCCTTCTACTAACCCAGGTATTTCTAAACCGTGTGAACCTATTGAGCAATGGATGATGTGAATGAGTGCTTGCATGCCTTGATTGCCTAATTGAGTAGGAAAGAATTAGTAAGACTCACTAGTAAAAATTTAAACCACGTAGGAAGCTATAAGATATGCTTTCCTATCCCCTCACCGCCCTCCCTGGAGGAAAACATTATCAAGTACAAGAACCAGGGAACGAACAATGTAAGGTTATCCAACCAGGTTTGATATTACTCAAAGGATACCTAACACCGGAGACACAAATTGCAATCATCAGAAATGTCAAGAATTGGGAGCAGGACCAGGAGGGTTCTACACTCCAGAATTTCCAGGAGGATCAAAAATGAAGCTGAAAATGATGTGCTTAGGAAAGGATTGGAATCCATACACAAAAATACCAAGATACAAGAAATGGAGATGGAGCACAAGTACCAAAAATCCCAGAAGAATTTTTACCAATTGTGGAACAAGCAGTTAATACAGCTCAACAACTAGAAGAGATCCAGTTCCCAATCTAAGGGCTGATCTATGTATCATCAACTTCTATGAAGAAGGAGGCCGTTTAGGACTACACCAGGACAATGATGAAACAAAAGGGTCCCTTGAACAGGGGATACCAGTATTATCTGTGTCTATTGGAGATGACGCAGAGTTCCTTTATTGCGAGCAGAAGCGTGTGGACCTTGCAAAGAAAATCATATTGAGTTCAGGAGATGTTTTAATAATGGGGGAAAGTCAAGGTTGCTATACCATGGAATTAAAAGGATTAAGCTAAACACAGCACCTTCGACAGTGATAAACACCACTCACATGAGACCAGGAAGATTAAGTTTAACCTTTAGAAAGTACTAGTGTTGTAATTGTTTTTGGACTTCAGAAAGGAGATCATCCCATCAATGAAGCATTATTGTTTGTGAAAGTGAATGTCTTTAGACCCCATCATGTATCAAAGTACTTACTCAGATTCTGTTATTAGGTTGTGCTAAGGAGACGGAAGGTGCCTTAAGTATACTTACTGAGGAGGAGGCCCGCAAGGGCGGCTCGATTCTCACTGGTACCTTTCCGGTTAATGGAGTGGATGCATTAGTACTGTTCGACTCCGGAGCCTCACATACTTTCGTTTCGCCTACGCTTGGGGGAAGTTGGGGCTAGACGCAGTAGAGTTACCTGATTTTAAGGTGGCACTCCCGTCTAAGGAGAAGATCAGTTGCACTCGTCTTTATAGAGGAGCCACTATCAGTATTAAGGAGGAGGAATTTCCTATTGACCTTATTGAGTTCAGAGGTCTAGGATTCGACGTTATAGCCGGGATGGACTGGCTGGGGCGGCACAGAGGCCGCATTCTTTGTGCAGAGCGCAGACTGTTGCTTAAGAGCCCATCAGGAGTGACAGTATCTTACCGTCAGAGCCCTAGGGCACCATCGATAAAAGTTATATCTGCTATGTCCATGTACAAGCACGTCAGGAAGCAGAAGGAGGTATATCTATGTTATGTTCAGAATGTAGAGCATGACCCTGATTTTGATCCAGCTATGCCAGTGGTGTCGGAATTTCCAGATATTTTTCCAAAGGAACTTCCAGGCTTACCGCCATCCAGAGAGGTAGAGTTCTCCATCGAATTACTACCAGGTACCGGTCCCATAGCTAAGGCACCGTACCGTATGGCACCAGCAGAGATGGCTGAGTTGAAAGAGCAGCTGAAAGATTTATTAGACAAGGGATACATACGACCTAGCGTATCTCCTTGGGGAGCACCAGCTTTTGTGAAAAGAAGGATGGAAGCCTTCGTTATGTATTGATTACAGAGAGCTTAATGCAGTGTCGGTGAAGAACAAATATCCACTACCACGGATTGATGATTTGTTTGATCAGTTGAGAGGAGCAAAAGTTTTTCGAAGATCGATTTGAGATCAGGCTACCATCAGATACCCATCAGGGAGCAAGACATAGAAAAGACAGCTTCAGAACACGGTATGGCCACTATGAGTTTACGGTATGCCTTTTGGCTTGTCAAATGCACCTGCAGTCTTCATGGATTTGATGAACAGATTATTCAGAGAGCAGTTGGATAAGACCGTGGTTGTATTCATCGATGACATCCATCTATTCAAAGTCTAAGAAGAGCATGAGAGTCACCCGACATGTACTTGAGATCTAAGGGAGAACCAGCTTTATGCTAAGTTCTCCAAATGTGAGTTTTGGTTGGACAGAGTTTCCTTTTAGGACATGTCATCTCAGATGCTGGGATCGGTGGATCCAGCAAAGATAGAAGCAGTTCGCACTTGGCCTAGGCCAAAGACGTTACGGACATCAGGAGTTTCCTTGGTTTAGCAGGATACTACAGAAGGTTTGTCAGAGACTTCTCCAAAATAGCCAAACCTATGACCAGCTTAATGAAGAAGGACGCACCTTTCACATGGACTACTGAATGTGAGACCTCATTCGAGCTTTGAAGAATGCTTGACATCAGCACCAGTTTTGACTATACCTGAAGGCACAGAGGGTTATGAAGTTTACTGTGATGCATCAGGAGGATTAGGGTGTGTACTCATGCAGAATGGGAAGGTAGTCGCCTACGCTTCCCGACAGTTGAAGAAACATGAGGAAACTATCCCACACATGACTTGGAGCTTGGAGCTATTGTTTTTGCTTGAAGATCTGGCGCCACTACCTGTATGGTGTCCAGATGACCGTATATTCGGATAAGAGTTTGAAATATGTATTCACCCAGAAGGAGTTAAACATGAGACAAAGAAGATGGGTTGAATTTCTTAAGGATTATGATTGATTTGCAGTACAAGGAAGGGAAAGCTAATGTTGTAGCAGACGCATTGAGTCGACGAGCACATTCTCTTAATGCCATTGTGGCTAGCTCGAGTCTTATGGACGACATACGCAGAGCACAGCAGAGTGATCAGCGAATGATGGAGATCAGTCAGAAGTTGTCTGACGGTACATTTGAGGGTGGAAGTATGAGTTCCAGTTACATGATGATGGACTCATCAGATTGAAGGGAAGATTGTGTATTCCCAGAGACAGCACAGATATAAGGAGCATATTCTTCGAGAGTCCCACACTTCTCCACATCTGTCCATCCAGGAGCTTCTAAGATGTACAAAGATCTAAAGAGGTATTTCTGGTGGAGTGGTATGAAGGGCGACGTGACAGAGTATGTGATTCGATGTCTCACTTGTCAGAAAGTGAAATTCGAACATAGACGACCAGGAGGTATGGTACAGTCTATGCCAGTTCCAGAGTGGAAGTTTTATGATATCTATGGACTTCGTGGTGGGACTACCACCTACGAGAGGAGGCCTTAAATATGATTTGGGTTGTTGTTGATCGACTGACTAAGGTTGCTAGGTTTATTCCGATGAAGACATTGGAAAGTGCCAAAGTTAGCAGAGCTATTTGAGAAAGAGATTATCAGACATCATGGAGTACCTAAGACTATTGTTTCAGATCGAGATACTAGATTTCTCTCACGATACTGGCGAGCTACTCGCGAGGCACTTGGCACTGAGTTGAAGCTTAGCACAGCATTTCATCCTCAGACAGATGGTCAGTCAGAGAGGACTATTCAGACCTTAGAGGACATGCTACGAGCATGTGCCTTGGATTTCAGGGCAGCTGGATAGATAGATTACATCTCATCGAGTTTGCTTACAATAACAGCTATCACGCCTCTATACAGATGTCACCTTTTCAGGCTTTATATGGCAGACCATGCCGCACACCTTTGTGCTGGGACGAGTCTAGTGAGACCGTCATCATTGGGCCTGAGTACTTGGAGCAAGTCCAGGCAGAAGTTCAGCAGATCAGAAACAATATGAAAGCAGCACAGGACAGACAGAAATCATATGCTGATGAGAGGCGACGAGACCTTGAGTTCGCAGTTGGCGACCAGGTATTTCTACGAGTTTCACCCATGAAGGGTGTATTCAGATTTGGTCAGAAGGGCAAGCTAAGCCCGAAATTTGTAGGACCCTACGCTATCATAGAGCGGGTGGGCCTAGTGGCATATCGACTTGATTTGCCAGCCGAGTTGGGCAAAGTACACAATGTTTTTCACGTGTCTCAGCTTAAGAAATACATGCCTCATCCTTCTCATGTTCTACAACCAGAGACACTCTCTTTAGAACCAACAATGCGGTATGTGGAAACACCGCAAAGAATCTTAGATAGAAGACACGAGAGACTCGAAACAAGTCTGTGAGCCTCGTGAAGGTTCTTTGGTCGAACCACGATGTGGAAGAGGCCACATGGGAACTCGAAGCTGATATGCGAGCGAAGTTTCCCTCATTATTTACCGACTAGGCACTTTAGTCTAGGGTACGGGGGCGTACCCCTTCTTTTTGGGGGGTAGAGCCTTTTTCATTTTTGAGTTTAGTGTGCACTTTGTTGCACCTTTGTGCTGCATTTGTTGCTTTGTGCTTTTGTTGCACTTTTGTGCATTTCAGTTGTTGCACTTTTGTGCATTTCAGTTGTTGCACTTTTGTGCATTTCAGTGTTGCATTTGTGCATTTCAGTTGTTGCACTTTTGTGCATTTCAGTTGTTGCACTTTGTGCATTTCAGTGACACCTTGTCTTGTATGTGTTCTTGTGTAACACTGTGTTTGAATGTACCTTGTACTTCTACTTGATTGTGTGTACTTCATTACACTACAATGGAAATATTATATGCACTACGTTGCACCATTTGAAATGAAAAGTGATTGTGTTCACTACCTTGCTTTACACTGCAAGTATATGTTATGACATTCCAAGTAGTTCTGTTGTACTTGATATACACTATGAACTTAGGGATATAGAGACTTGGGACTTGATCCCTAAAAATTAGATTGAGTTGTGGATACTTAGTGGAACTTGATTCCCCCACAACCTTATACTTTAATATGAGACTTCGGGGCGAAGTCCTTTTTAAGGGGGGTAGATTGAAATACCCCAAATCTAAATAATATTATTAATCATTATTTATTGGAATATAATCCAAACATAAATCATTTCACGTACGCATGCAAACCCATGCATGAAAACGTTACGTAAAAATAGTCGTTTCACCATAAACGCTAAAACGCCTTAGAACATATGGTCAAACATGACCTTGTATGACCTCTAAATTCAAACAAATGGTCATACATATTATATGAATATAAATATATTCCCTAAGCTATATTCAGTCAAATACGCAAAATGCTCGGGAGTGCTCACCCGCTCCTTAAAGCACGAAAAGTCGGAGGAGTGCCGAGGTGGCACGAACTCCTATAAAATTAATTCCTAGAGTTCCTAATCATATTATATTCTAAAGAGAACCCACGAAGTGGTTTCTCAAAATTCAGCAAAAACCAAAGGAGGATTTCTTAGCGCTCCTTTTTGGCCCGGGAGTGTCCCGATGGCCCGTAAATTATGTCACGGGTTGATATAACCCCATATAACTCAATGTAACATCTTAGTATATGTTTATTTACTATAATAAGTGTTTACAAACACTTGGAACTCATAAGAACAATTGGTTTCCCAAAATTTCCTTAGAGCACAAAAACACACCTTCGGGTGTCACGAAAATGCGTTTTACGCAATTACCTTGTAGTTTTTGACATGCCACGAATTGGTAATCTTAAAAAGGGTTAAAATGACCTTCTAAATCAGTTGGTGTGACTAGTCAACAAGGTCTCTATAGGGGCCGATTTTAAGGGCAAAAACTAGTATAAAATTTGCTTAAAATTTATAAAAGGCTTAAAACATGATGACTCATCATCCCATGTGTATATACTTAATGCAAAGTGTGTAGGTCTCATTTGACCAGAGAGCTGTCGAAATTATGCTAGAAAAGGCCATGTGAGCTACAAAAACAAATGCTAAAAGCAAAAAGTAGATCTTTTTTTTTGCCTTTTGATTTCTTAAGCAAGTAACCTTCCTTGCTTTTCTTAGCTCTTTCATGGCCGGTTTTTGAGCTCCATTCAGCCTCCATTCGTGACTACATGAAGAAGAAGACAAGCCAAGACATTGAAAAATCAAAGGAATAACTCACCTTTTCTACCTTGTCTTCTAGCCAAAATAATTGCCTTCCAACTCTTGCTTAGTCACTCCACATGGCCGGTTTTAGGCTGGAAAGATCATTTATTGAGCCAATCAACCATGAATAAACTAAGGAAAAGAATTGTCAATGACATTAAAAATTTGACAAAACAAAATCAATTTCCAAATGCTTCTTTCATTTACGTGAGTGAGCTTCATTTCTTCCTTGCCTCTTCTTGCACGGTTTGGTAAGCTCCCTCCTCTCTCTTCTAGCTTCATCTTCTTCCTTTGAAGCTCTTAAGTCCATTAATGGAGTTTTAACTTCTATCTTCATCTTAAGGTAATTTCCTAGCATTTCTTGGCAAGTCTTGAAGCAAAACTCTTCCTAGCATACAAGGTGTGTTCGGCCACATTTAGTTCTCCAAGGGATTGTCCAAACCAACATTAAACCAAGGAGCATCTCAAGGTTATCTTAAGGTAGGTTTTAAAGCTTGAAAATCCTTAAACACATTTTTGTGTGTAACCAAGTTCTACCTCTTCTAAGTCTCTTTTCTTCTTCATTTTGATGAAGGAAAACTTGTCTTCATCTACCTTAGTGAGCCGAAATTATAAGGAGAAAAGTCTAAGGTAAAGTTGAAAAACTACTTACAAATCTACTTAAGATCTTTGTTCAAGATCTAACTCCTAAACACCTTCACCTCTTGCATAAAACCGAAGAGGAGCATCAAGTTTACCTAGGAGAAAGCTTGGAGATTCAAGAAGAAGTTCAAGCACTTAACCACCTTTGTTAAGAAGTAAGTTTACTAAGTAAATCTTATGTTATAAGCTTTGTTAAGCTTCTAAAAATTGTACAAAAATTATGTACACCTCCTAGGTTAATAATACCGAAACTATATGGTTTTATATGCCAAAAATATAATCTATAACATATAGAAAATATTTACCTTAAGACACATTTTTGTGTCACAAAATTTATTTATGTTACAAAAATTAAGGCCGAAAGTCAAGGGCAAAATGTTTATTTTGAGCTAGAATATATAAGACATTACAATAATTTATACATGAGTTATATGACTCCTATGAATTTATTATAATTATTATGACATATAAATCCACTTTTATATACTATATGGTCACTAAATAAATATGGCCGAATGTTTAGTGTTAAATGGTTTAATGAGCTACTTAGGTATATAAACTTATATCATAAAGTTTGGTGAGTTAAAAATATTTATTAGTGCTAAATGACTAATTAATTAAGTTATGTGGTTAAATGTAATTTTTACAAAGTTTAGTGTTTATTTAAAAACCGAGAGCTAAAGGGGTTTGGTGTAATTATAATATAATATAAGGTTAGGAATTAAGTTTAAGAATTTTAGATAATTTAAACAAGCTTTGAAATAACTTTTTATAAAGTTTTGGGCTATTATGTAATTTATAAAAGTTGTTATGAAAGTTTAGAATTTATTAGTGGGCGAATTCATAATTAAGAGAATTATTAGGTTCACTTTCGAAATTTTAGGAATTAAATATTTAGACTATAGTTTATAAGTTATTAAGAACTATTATAAAGTTTTGGGGTGAAAATGTAATTAATGGAAAGTTCAAGACCAAAGCCGAATTCTTTGGGGTTAGTTTGGTAATTTAAGAATTTATATAAATATATTCGGCATTTATGGAGAATTAAAATTAAAACTATAGTTTACATGCATTATGTAAAAGTTATAAGATTTTGTGGTTAGATTGTAATTATAGAAATAAATTATTAAAGCCGAGAATTTAAGGGGCTAAGTTGTAATTTTGAGAGTTATAATATTTAAAAGCTATATACCAAAATATTAGGGATGGCTTTGTAATTTAGCTAAATAAGAATTAAAACTCTATAATATAAAGAGATTAGAATTTAATATAAAGTTTATGAATTATGTGGTTGTTTTGTAAATAACCGAAATATAAGAGTAAGAATTTAGATTAAATAAATATAGGTCCTACATGGATATTTGGAGGAATTTAGAAGAAAGAATTTTGATTAAAGGAATTATGGAATTAAAACTATGGCTTACATGGTTATAAGGAATTAAAAGATAAACAATAAATATTATTTATGGTTAAAAGGAGAATAATAAAACTATAAGAATTTTATGTCTATGTATGACATATAAATATAGTTAAGAATTATAAGTTGTTATGTCACCTAGACAAATAAAATAAACAACAAATGCAATAAACACATATAGTGCATTAAAGGATTTATAAATAAATCAAAAGGAATAACAAATAAGTTATACATAAATCATGAGGTGATTAAAAGAAATAAACCTCACATGAAATAACAATATGAGATTTGTTAAAAGATCCAATAGAATTATTATATAAGGGTAACATAAATTAACCCTCTCAGTTAATCCTATTCTAGGACTTTGTTTGACCAGACGTTGACCGGGAATTTACAAGTACAGTCTACGGTGAACGGTATGGGATTCTTGCAACCTGTTTTCTAACGGATTAC